>JAJMBC010000030.1:0-151961 GCA_030572795.1 Nematodospora anomalae
CCCCCCCCCCCCCCCCCCCAAACGTTGGTGGATGTCATTACTAACGGTCGCATACTATGTAACTGCATTTGTCGGGAAGGGCACAAAATAACTCGGTGGATAACAATTACCCAGCGACGTTGTAGGCTAATGCTGCAGAATGAGCCTTAGGACCTGATGAATATAATTTGTTATACAATGTAAGAGTTGCAGTCTTGAATACCCATGTGTCTCAGAGAACCTTAACTTCAAGAACGATATCGCGAGTCTCAATGAAAGCACTAGTTTCCATCTTCACACTGGAATCGGCAAAGGTCTATCATTATTAATAGGATACGGAACGAAAACGCACATGCAATTCTTGACTAGTATGAAAAGAAGTCTTGCGAGATTCGGGAAGACAAGGGAGTTAAGGAAACGTCTTGATGAGTGGACAACTATGGATTCGATTATTTTCCAGTCTTATGAGAAGGACAGGAATGAGTAATTAAAAGAGGACGGTAAGTTATCTGCTAATTTGGTGGATGTAGAATATGACGACACCGAGTTTCGGCACTGGAAGGTAATAGAGTTTTTCCAGAAAGAGCCACTTAGTATTTGGTGACACGGATGATGGCAAAAAAGAGATAATGGGGATGCCATACGGATTAATTATGAAGGTGACGTGCCTGGAGAATGATATCCATTCAGCTTTCTAAAATCCAGCCTAAAGTTCATATAATAAAAAAGCACATCAAAGTGGAATATTCAGGGCTATTAGCTGATTCTGGTTATCACAGCGCACAGCGGTATACTCGTTAATCCATTCTGTTCGTGAAACATGAAAGGCATGGTTATTTTCGATGCTTTGACTGTTTTTTCTTTCGATTCTTCTACTATTAGCCAGTTCAATACGCATATTGTCCTGGTAGAAAGGTCTAACAGGAATATGTGTTAAGTTTCAACAACTGATATATTTATCAACAAATAAAACATGTCCTGCATATAACCGTATAATTTCTTTTTAGAGTTCCTATTTTCCAATATTGTTTCTCCCTTTAGTACCCTTCTTGATTGATATATCACTGCAATACTTCAATTATCATCTCTTGAACATTCCTCCAACAGTAAAACATCCATTCCATATGTCACGTCGATCTGGTAGAAGAGCATACAATTCGGACTCATCAACGAGTGCGGTACCAACAACAACAATGAATTCACAGCAGACTGAAGAAGAAGACATTCCAGAGGAAGAAGAAGGTTCAGTGGAAGAGGATGAAATTACCAGATGTATATGTGGGCACGATGAACTACAATCGAACTTGATAAACCCGGAGTTAGCAAAGTTATTGACTAAGGAATTTAAAATTGAGATAGATCAAGGCTTATTTATTCAATGTGACAAATGTAGCGTTTGGCAACATGGTTATTGTGTGGGATTATATGAAAATGATGACGTACCTGATAAATATTGGTGTGAAAAATGTAAACCAGATTTCCATATAATGGTCAAAAATGATCCTTATTCGAAAAGAACTTTGTACAAACCAGTTAATGACAAACGAAAGAAAATTGAACAATTTGGTGCTGGTATCATTGAAATCGACAAAGAGATTGAAGGTACTGAGACTGATGATAATAATGCTGATAATAATAATAGTCATAATAGCAATAGTAATAATAATACTATTACTAATAATAATGGCAACAGTAGCAATGGTAATAAACGGAGAAGAGAAAGAGTTTCCCCGCCAGCACCAGTTAAAAAGGAACGCAAGGAGCGAAGACATCATCATCATCCGGAAGACGAATATGACGAACAATTACAAAAGGCGTTAAGAGAAAGTGCAAAAGAATCAGGCGTTGATCTAAATGTGTTATCTGAAAATAATGGTGGTCATCAATCCCCAAGGAAAAGAAATAATAGAGGAGCAACATCATCAACGACGCCAAATAACAACACAACCAATAGTACTTCAAATTCGGGTACATCTGCTCAGGAGGAAGGAGAGGAAATTCTGGCTAAACGTCCCAAGATTGATGCTGAGGCAGCTAGTGATTCCGAAATAAACGAAAACACAAATGATGAAATAAAACAAAAGTCCAAAAGGACGAGAGGCATATCTAAAAGAAAGAGAGAGCCACCACAATCGTCCTCGTCATCATCGACAGGAGCAAAATCAGAAAATACAGAGTCGTCTACACTCGCCCTTAGCAGAGAGGAACTAATAAAGCAGTCATTTAAACCAAGATATGTTAGCGAAAAATCATCAATTTATGAATTACGTAAAAGAACAGGAGCAATACTTGAATGGTTGGGTAGATCCCAGTTGGAATTGGAAGAAGAAAAATCTCATAAGCTTGAGTTGTTTTCATTTACTACGGATCTACAGAGAACCAACGAAGATACTACAGCATTAGAACAGTCTTTCAACGATAATTTGGGATTAATGGAGAAACTAACTGAAAAAATCTTAGCATGGGAAGAACAATTTGGTAAATACGCTCCATAAAACTTGTGTATTAATAAATTCTATAGTATTTCTCGTAATTGAGCTTGTCGGTCAAGGCTTTCTCTTGGGGTTTGGTCTTGTTTATCAGACCCAACTGATTCATACAATTCTTCTAACCATGAGTCACTATTTAGAATTTGGTCACCTCCGATTATCAAATTAATCCTCTTGTTACTTTCTGAAAGCTCGTAAATCAATCTTGATTCTTCATATGTTACGCCTCCCTTTACATATACGATAATATCTTGAAATGCGGCATTTGCAACATTGCCATATTGCTGTTTAACCTTATCTGGAACTAAAGTGGCCAAAGACGACGAGACCTGTACGCTTTCAGGATTTATTAAACCCGCCAAAATTTCGTTTAATCTTGGGGTATATTGCAAA
This sequence comes from Nematodospora anomalae, assembly GCA_030572795.1. NCBI lineage: Eukaryota > Fungi > Ascomycota > Pichiomycetes > Serinales > Debaryomycetaceae > Nematodospora > Nematodospora anomalae. Next base: position 2,862 of record JAJMBC010000030.1, read on the forward strand.
TAAATATTATCATTCGTTGATGAATTGTTGTTTCTATTAAACAAATTGTTGATATTGATTTTTTTATTGGCAAAAAGATTAGTTAAGCCTTGTTGTTGTTGTTGCTTCTGACTTGAAGTTATAGTTTTCGAATTAAATAATGCTTTAAATCTCTTAATTAATTCATTTTGAGGTTGTGTAGGTAATGGAGATGTTAAGTTCGGGTCATTCAACTTCGATGTAAACAATGACAAATCAGACAGACTATCAAACCTAAAAGAATATAGCAATACTAATTTAATTTTATTTATAGTGGACGTTGTCTTACTTTCCAAAATTTGTAATATACTATTTTTAATGTTTTGTTGGCTATCTAAATCAGAAATTATAGTTTGTTGTAATTCACCTATGTCCCAAAGTTGTTGAGTAGATATTTGTTTATCAATTTCACTAATTAAATTCAAATGTGTTAATATATTTGCAGAAAACTTTTTAAATTCAGGAAATTTAGTTAATAGTTTTTTCAATTCTGATAAATTCTGAGTTTTAAGGTTCTCAATTGATGACTGTTTAGTTTCAGATTTATATTTCTCAACATATTTTTGAAATTTATCCGTCAAATCCCCGTAATTTAAATACATTGACTCTTTGAAAAATTGATCATCTTCAGAAAGTATAATTTGCTGTTTATCCGGTAACTGAACTATATTTTTTTCGATCTTTAAGAATTCATGAATCATGGATTGATAGGTCCAAGGGGTAATTAAGGGTGTTATAGGATCATTTTTCCTATCCAATAATAATAGAATCGGAGGAATATCCGATTGACGATTTAAGTCATCAAATAAATTGTTATTTGAATTTGAATTTATGTTATACAAAATCTCCGAACTTAATCTCTTTATCTCGATTGAATTAGATTCATATTTAATTATAGGAGCTTTTTTCAATGCCAATAATAAACTTATTAGCTTTTGAGATTCTTCCAAAATAGGATTCACAGGTTTAATTTCTGCAGTATTATTGATCAAATATAGATTATCATTTATGATGAGATAATCTTGAAATATCTCCATTACTTTTTCAATTGTCTCATATTCATCAGCTTCTGCAATTTGTTCAATTTGATTCTTGTTTATGCAATTGTTCAAAAACAATCTGTATTTCCCATAATGAGGGTTGTGCAACTCATCTAACAAATATTGAATAGATTCACGACATGGCTTGATATATACCACACAATCCAAATGCTTCATAGTAGATAATTGATGTGTAGAATCGATCAACTCAATTAATATGATATCATTGGACAATAATTGAGATTGCGTGTAACACATTGAGACAACAGGGGTAGTATACTTATCCAATAATAAGACTCTTGGTGTTATTTTCTCAGAGTTCTGATCAACTTTGGATGATGTATTGCTAGTGGAGGTATTCCGTGGTGAAAACAATTTATTAAAATAAACCTCCTTAACATGAGATAAGTTCAACGTCATTATTTTGAAGAAGCTAATAGTCCATATAGTTCTAATATTTATTTAAAGAATCAGTAACTGAATCTTTCTACTGGAATACTTTGTTAATTTCTCATAGTTGATAGTAATCAGTTTTGACCAGACAACAAATTCCTTACTTCGCACACTCAGAAGTTCTACAAAGTTACACTACCCGTACTTTAGAGCTACCTTGTTGCAACTAGACGGCCCTTTTAAGTTCCAATGATGAAAGATTTCACTTTGCTTTGTATCTTATCTCTTTATATTCATCTTGATATAGGAGGGTTCAAATCTGAAGCTCACTAGAAGTGAATAATTAAAGGGAGGTGGCACAACACAACACTTTGGTTTAAACCCATTGATCAAGACGTTCGAAAGTAATGCTCAAGGAACTGAGAGACAATGAGGTAGTTGAATGAGCGACTGAATATAAAGACTATAAATACCTTGTACGTTGGATCTACTGATATAATGGTTGGAGAATTTTAACGGACGGAGTGCGGTAATGTACTTGAGCTTATGAATAACTGGGCAGACAAGGAACTGAGAAAGCTACATCATCTTGAGGTATACTATGATCGGTGATTATTTCAATGAAGATGTATTATGATAAAAGCGAGAAAATCGCGCGGACTCTGGATATTGACTTAATCATGAAAGCTGAAATATTCTTCTCTTCATCAAGTGAACGAAATGCTGATGATTGTCGCATACCTATTCTCCGCTGTGTCGTCCAAGAATCTAATGCATCTTGAATCCAAGTATTACAAGGATATAAATACATTACATGGCGATCAGACGCTTGTTGCAGATCTACATCCGCAGAGAAACTTTTCTTGGGGTATGTAATTATATCTAAACCTGTTCTATTTCTATTTATACAGAATAAAGGACGAAAAATAAATAAAAAAAATATCTATAAATGAGATTGATCATAATAAAACTTGGATAGTGGATTAACTGGTCTAGGCAGCCCTCCTAATTCACGATTCTTTCGGAAATCTTCGATAGACTTTACTAATCTGCCAGTTGGATACTTTACTGGTACCGGATTTTGGACAGCACGCTCAATTTCATTAAAAATATCTTCGATATTCAATCTTATGCTGTTATTCTGTATTTTAATTTCCCTTGTTAATTTTTCAACTAGTACCCTCAAATCCGGTTGATTCTCTTTGACTAAAGCTTCAATGTAAGCATTATCTATGTTATAATCGTTATGATAAACAAAATTCATAACTGCGCTTTGAATTCTCTTGGATCTAGGGAATTCCGTAACATTTTGAGATTTCAAATGAAGTACAAGTTTGCCTGTATTTGAGTCATCCCTGAAGTACGTGTTGAAAAAATTAGTAAACTCTTTTTTTGTAATGGTTTCTAGAATTGCAACTTGTTTAAGTCTCGATTCGAAATCATAGTATCCATCAACAATAGCATTCCAAAGTCTATTAGTTTCTTCATTCAAATGTTTCAACTTAGCGAGCTTCAAATCTTTCAATGCTTGTTTAAATTTGGTAAAATCTTCATCCGTTAATTTGTTGTTAATGAATTGGCCAAACTTATTCAAAAATTCATCAATTCTGTATTCCAAATAGTCACTTGATTTTTCTGATTGTATTAAAATTCTAAATCCTAACGATGTGCGTCCCAATTTCGTTCCCGAGAGCACTACGTACCCCAATTGCTCCTTGGTCCTCAATTGATCAAAACATGGCTCTCGTATTATAGTGGCTAATAAATCAGTAAAAACTCTAATTTTGGTATCTTCATTATTTGAGCTAATTTGAATATAATATTCGACACATGAATTTACATTTTTTTCATCTTTTAAATTCATTTCAAATCTAATTGTTTCCTTAGGTTTTAAAATATAATTCTGTAAATGAAATTTAGATTCGTCATATTCATTCATAAATGTGTCAACTTTTTCAATTGCCTTATTGATCATTTTTTTAATATTATTAGCTGCGACAAAATCAAAATTTCCATGAATGAACACTTCACCAAAGATACCTGCCTGCCAAATTGTAGTTTTTACAAATTGTTCAATTTCTTCAAACTCCAAGTCATTTAATACTTTAATCCTGTCATCATTACTATAAACTTTTTCATTTACCAATTGTAGATGGTAACTGCCAATTTGTGCATATGGTACATGATAGGCAAAATTTTTCAATTCTTTAGTTAATTTGAATTTAATTGGTTCATATCTATCTCTACTTGGTTTGAAATTAATAAATTCATCCAACACTTGTGTCAATAAAATTGCCAATTTATGATTATATCCTGAAACTTTAATAGCAAATCCATCTCGCCAGCAATTAATACCTACTTTCAATCCAACTAAAGAGGCATAATAAGTAACTTGATTTAGTTCATCAGTTAATAATTCGGAAACCAACACGGACATAGTGGACGTTTTAACGTCTGTATTACAGCTAGGTAAGTGGAAAGCTACCTCTATTGTACCTTTTGGGACTTCAAACGTATCATCTTGTTTATACCAAACATTTAGTTTATTATTGTGCTCAATTAAATAAGGTGAAAGTTGAGGTTTAGCTTGCTTTCTTTTCAAAACAGTAAAGTCTGTAGGAATAAAATCATTTGGTTGGGGATAGTGTAAACGTGAATTAGCTTGTGGCGTTTTGATCAGATTATATAATTCTTTTGGCAAATCTTCAAACTCATACTCCGTTCCATACCATTTTTCACGTTTAGTCAAACCTTGAAGTGACAGGGAAACTAAGGTAATTCTAAAATTGTCAGGGTTTAAATAGCTCCCAAATTTTTTAATCAAAGTAGGATCAAATCTTCTAACAACGCTCGAACTAAAAATATATTTTGCTGGGATGAATTCAGTGAATTTGTACAATTGATTACTCATTTTGGAAACTGTCGATGAAGCATCAGCTTTTTGTTTAAATTTGAAATTTACTTTTGACATTTCTTCAATTTCGTCCCATATCCATTTCTTGGGTTCATCTTTGATAATCATGTACAAGTAATCAAAAGTGGTTTGTACAATTTGTTCCCAATTCTTAAGACCCAAGGGTGTTAAGTGAAACTCTATAACGAATAATGAATTACCTTGGCAAACTTTCATATTACCAGACGATAACTCAGTGGCCCAACCTTTTGACTTTAGATAATGCAAGACAGATCCTTCACTTTCATGCCCAATTAAATGTGAAAAATAACCCTGGGGTTTACAATCCCATTTATCTTCTAAATCATCGGGAATCATAAAGTTAAGTTCTAATTGATGAGAATCCTTGACTGGCCTTGCTTTTATTAACTTCCCGAGGTGTTGTTCTTGATAAATTAGCTCACCATTATAATGTGGTCTGGGTAAGTTTTTATTGGGAACCTCAGAAAATTTCTCAATGGCCCAAGTCAATAAAGTATCCAAATCTTCTTTTCCTAATATAACCAAACTCATTAAGTTTGAAGAATAATTATTTTTGTGGAAATTAATCAAAATGTCTCTCACATTCAAATTCTTAGCTTCTGGTTCAACATGTAAAGTTTGATAGTTCCCCGTGGAAAATCCATTATAAGGATGATTCTGATTACTATTCAGTTTATCCAATTGATACAATCTCCAATCATCATTTTGTAGATTTTTCTTGTTTTCCGAGTCAACAGCATTGATTTCGCGATCTTTGCAACTTTTGCTGAATAAGGGACCAATAAAGAACTGGGCGAATCTATCTAATGCACCTTCTAAATGATCTGAACCAACTTGGAAATAATAATTAGTATGTTCTGCTGCCGTATAAGCATTAGAATGGCCCGAATGTTTTGACAAATAGCTCGAATACTCATTTTCTTGCGGATACTTCTTAGTTCCCATGAACAATAAATGTTCACAGAAATGGGCTAACCCTGCAATCCCATATTGTTTATCAGCAAATGAACCGACATTTACATCCAATGCAGCAGCGGATTTATCGGCCAGAGGATCATTTATTAATAATACCCTCAAATTATTGGAATTTAGTTTGACAAACCTGTAGGAGCGGTCATCAGTTATTGGTTTCTCAATTAGTGAGTTATCAGCAAGTACGGTAAATTGATTTTGCAGATGAGTCATGTTGGAGACGTGACGTATATTGCCTGTATTATTTACAAGTGGGTATCTATGTATAAATAAGGTTGCTTTTAATCTAGAAACTAACCAGTTTGAGTTAATGATTGTAATCGGTGCTGTTGTTGATTGAATATAATAACCTCTATTGATAATAGTGACCATAACATGAAAATAAAAAAAAAAACCTTTTCCGAATATTGGAAATTAAGTAATTTAACAACAACTATGGTGGTTATGGGTAGATACAGTGAGGTGTGATGGTGATGATGGCGGCGACCTACCTAATCGTACTCGAGTTGCTATTATTTCCAATCGAATATGAGGATAATATTGTCAATTTGAAATTGGCAACATATTTTTCTGTCCCATAGTGCCACACCAATTACTGACAGTCATAAATGAACAATCAAATTTCTACGGCCAAGTTGAAAGACACCAATAAATTAGTAACCATAACGAAACATTGATCAACAACACCTATGGGCACAAGAATGGGGCAAATGCGCTTCGTCATATGCTTCTTATATACTAATCATCTCAATTATGCATTAAACTATTTAAGTTATCAAGAAATCCGCTTATCAAATATTCAATACTATCCAATTTCGTAAAACAACTTACCAATACAGGATCTTCGGTGGATACTTCAATTTTCTTGTTAATCGTCACAACCATTTCGTTGTATGTTATACATCTTGTTATGTAATCCGTAGGTTCATGCCTAGGTCGCAACAGTAGATGGCTCATGACATTACCTAAGAAACCACCAGTATTATGAGGAGCAGTGTTACTTCCATTTCCATTATAATCTCTATTGTCGTGACTATTAGTCTCCAGTAATCTTTTCTCTATATCTGATGCTTTCAATGGCTGTTGTTGCTGTTGTTGTTGTTGTTGTTGTTGTTGCTGTTGCTGCTGCTGCTCATTCCGGGATTTTGGCGATAATGAAGGTGTGGCTTCTTGCGACTGAGAGGTTGATCCCACTTTTTCTTGTGTGGGCAACTTCATTTCATCTCTAAGTTTATCAACATATGATTTACCGGTAACGCTATCAATTTCGCACCACGGTTTTTCAGTGATTCTATGTAAACCTTTCAAGTCGATACATATCTCAGCTTGACTTATATAAAAATCAATTGAAATTGTGGGCGGTAACTCGGGTTGGAAAGAATCAACGGGTGTAATGTTCAAAGGAAAAACTAAGTTTGGGTCTATGGGTAGTTGCAAATTAGTTTTTGCCAATTGTACATTTGCAAGTAGATTTCGAAAAGATTCAATTAATTCTTTATGATAACGTTCGTGAATATGAGCGTTGTGCTCATTAATATTATCATTGACACCAGCATCAGCATCAGACTTCCCATTCTCATCCAATAGTTGTTGCAAAATTTTAATCGCATCATCAATTGCCTGCTTTGTGGTCATGATTTGATCCAACAATACTGGTTTGTTCAAGTTCAATTTGCTGTGTAAATACTTGTTAAAATAGTGGTTTTTGATGATTACATTAAAGTGAGTGATATACGGACCATCTCTAACTATTATGCCTTTTAAGGCCTCCAGTTTGTTTGACGATACAGGCAATTTAATGGAGGGGCCTTTCACAATTCTATTCCTGGGATCAGGATGTTGCGGAGAATTATAGAGCAATAAATTTGAACATATGGTTAAAGCTTCGATTATTTGAGGAAGTTCATATATGATTATATTTGAAACCATCCAATGTAACTCCCTATCATCGTGGTTGATTTGAATTTCTGAAATCAACTTGTTAAACATACCCGTATCATTTTTTCGTACAATAGACATTGAAAATAAAGACTGTAGCTGTATTGCAGGTAACTAGATTAAACCCACGTCAAATGTGTACCTCTGTTTATCCTTGTGTACCTTCGAGTACCTTCGAGAATATTTTTTTAATGTGTGTTTCAACCTGAACTAATAAACCTACAAGCGGGTTGACTGACCACAATGTCATCCAGAATCGATTCCGATAGTAGGGAGTGGAATACAGAGTGTGTGTGAGTAAGTGTATGAGAGACTACGTGGGTAACTCCATGTGCGTGTGTTTACCAATAACTCGCTTGTGCATCTGAACACGACCGTGTTGTTCAAAGGAGACTCTTACACATGGAATACCACCATTTTATTACCACCGTTTTATTGGTGTCAGTAACACTATTAGTTGCAGTTGCTTGTGGTAAGTATCAATAGGGTCTATAGGTTGCTGTAATGTTACTATTACTGTTAGTGTCTGAGTCTTTCTGTAATTGTTAGACACAATCAACGCACAACAAAAAGAACACACAAGAACCGAAACCAAAACCAAAATAAAAAGAATAAAAAAAAGCAAAAAAAAAAGAATTTTGTTATTCCTTCATATACTACCACTGCTTACTGCTTCCCACCACTGTGTGTGTATACAATACAATACAATAGTATCCAACCTGTATACCAAACCAAGTAGTTCAAATTAAATAGTTGCAACAACGTATAACCATTGCAGCATCAAAGAAAGACCATTATCCAAACAACGAATACTAAATACCCTTATATACACTCATTATCCATCTATCTTTCTGCAGGAGTGTTGTTTATACATTTTTTTTATTCAATTCCATCAATAGATCAAGTATCAACTGGTAAAGTCGCTAGATCTGCATCTATATCCAAATATCTGTATATCTGCATATATATAGGTGCTATTTTCATATCATTAGACAGTTCAGAACAACAGGTGGTTGCATAGAAAATACCAGCACCTTCATCAACAGTCAACAACAGCAAAACAACAACAACAACAACAACAATAACGATAACAACAATAACGATACCAACAATAACGATAACAGCAACAATAGCAACAACAATAGCAATATTAACAAGGTTATAACCTATTCATTACGTTTCCCCACCATAGCAAATAAGAGCATTAATTTATTATGCCCTCAACTTCAAATGAGCGTTCTACAAATGGAACAAGTGCAGGTGGCCCCCAAGATGATATCAAAGATGTTTATGATCCTCAGGTTGCTGCTGCAAGCTATTTAACAACTGATAGTTCGAACAATCCATACTCGACCCATCAATCTCATCATAGTCATCATCCACATTATGCTTATTCAGCTGAACTACAACATCGTGCTGAGTTACAGAGGAGACAACAGCAATTACAACAACAAGAGTTGCAGCATCAGCAGCAGCAGTTACAGCAATATCAACAGCAGCAAAGAGAATTACAACAGGCTCAGGCTCAAGCCCAGGCTCAAGCACAAGCACAAGCACAGGCTCAGGCTCAGGCGCACGCACAAGCGCAAGCACAAGTCCAGGCTCAGTATCAATCATCTCAACCCCATAATATAATTCCGCAGCAACCGCAACTGCAACAACAACAGCTGGATTTGGCTGAAGAGTACAGTAGTACCGAAGATCTCCGTTCAAGGTTTATTGAAAATGAAATTATTAAAACGTTTGATAATAAGCCTGATCTTGTCAAGTATGTCAAATATGTATTGGGTCCCGAAGAACATTGTAAAATAGTTATCAATTCTTCAAAGCCAAAAGCTGTGTACTTTCAATGTGAAAGGTCTGGTTCCTTCAGAACAACTGTTAAAGATCCAAATAAGAGACAAAGAATTGCTTATACAAAAAGAAATAAATGTGCTTTCAGACTCGTGGCTAATTTATACACTTCCGAAAAAGATCAAAAGAAGAGAGTTAAAAATGAAGATAATCTTGATTACCCTAATGATGCTGCCAGCCCCAATTTGAACATGAACCTTGGTAATGAGTCCAACAATACTGGTAATGAAATGTGGATATTGAGAATGATCAATCCACAACATAATCATCCTCCGGACCCACTCAATAAAAAGAAAAGACAAAAGACATCAAGAACATTGGTACAAAAACCTGTGAATAAACCTCATTCTCCACATCAACAACTGCAGCAGCAGCAGCAGCAACAACAGCAACAGCAACAACAGCTGCAGCATCTGCAGAATCACCACCAGCAACAACTTCATCACCACCACCAGCAACAACAATTAAGTACAGGTTCTACCAATAATCTACCAACTACACCAAATTATGGTGATTTACTAGGTCAACTTAGTCATAATTTACCACAACATCATCAATCACAGCACCAGCAACTTCAAAATCATGGACATCTTCAACAGCAACAACATCACGCGCTCGATCAACCGGACGCTGCTGTCATTGCCGCCATTGAGGCTAGTACTCATAACTCTTCGAATGCTGCTGCCGCTGCGGCAGCTGCCGCGGCAGCTGCCTTACACTCTCAAAACACGGCTGCTGCGAGTTTAACGGTGGATCCCAACATTGATCCAAACGTCGACCCAAGTGTACAGGCACACGATCACTCTCATGGATTAAGAAGTGCCTATGATAAGAGAGGAGGGTACATGTGATTGGTTACTTGATTGTGATTTTGTAAAAAAAATAATAATCTGTTGTTATTTTATCTGTGTAATTTTATTTGTTTTCGTATATTTGTAACTTTTATATATATATTTTTTTTATACTTTTCCGTATGCTTTGCTTAGTTTATTGTAGTTTCACATTGAATAGATATACCCATGACAGTGTAACGTGGTGTTGCTCGTCGGTATTTGCCTGTATATCCAGAAGATTATTGTAATACATACCCATGATTAGGTGGTGTACAGCGCACAGTTGCAAGAGGTTTAATTATTCTTGTCGATATCTTGTTTGCTTGGCATAATACCTTGGTTTAGCTGGGAATTACATGATGTCTAACATTTGCTAAGCCAATAGCGTTGTACAATCTCAGCTATGTGTTTGCCGCTTCAACAAGAACCCGCCTAACTCTTGCAAGGTTATAGTGCCGTCCGTGTCTCAGTCATCAATTTGATCGTGGGAATATTTCGATCTTGCGAAATTTCTGGCTAAGTGGTAAACAACAAGTTAGCAGCATGGTAACTATAAAGCTTGTCTGCAGCGAGTCTTCGCTTTCTGAGGATTCATCTCCGGTAAAATGTAACTGAAAGGGATAAACGTCTAGAATTAGTTGGGGTTGATGAGCAATGAAAAACAGCATGGTAAACAGAGATGCCTACCGCTAGTAAGCACGCATGTGTAAAGTCCTAGTGTAACTAAAGCGTTGATGTGGTTGGAAACGAACGGTTGCCAAAACCAGCGCCCTAGTTCGGATTCCTTCATTGCATTTAAATATAATTGGAAATAGTCTGAATGTGGAAGGTGTTCGAGAGGAGCTTTGGCTTTATATCGGGTAAACAGTTGAAAAGACTAGGTGCTTGCTGCTGTAATCTTTCTTTGAGTAGGAAGTTTGATAGAATCTTAGCACCAGCTTGCACTTCGAATAAATGTCTCGACTTGTCGTCTTGTTCAAATGAATAATTGTTAAAACTTGAGAAATAAGTTCATCGCTATTTAGATTTAGAAGAGCTGTTTTTATCGCTGGAATTAGATAAAGAGTTTCATATGTTTGACCATTTTCCGTGTCGAGCAACACCGCTCTGGCTTCAGCGAGAGGCAGTTTTCCGAATCTCAGTCCCAAACCACCTAATTTTTCCACTCAGTAACTACTCACAGAAATACACTGTGCTCAACTCCGCCAATCACAGAAACTATAATTGTTCATTAGGTTTGCCGGCTGAAATAAACAAATTAGTGGTAAGGAAATACGACCACCCAACTCTAAAGTTGCAAACCCGATTTCTGATCTTTAACCCAAGCATATATGATGCATCTGAAAGCAGGTGATTTCGCTGAGCACAGTAAGTTGTACCTGGGATCGTGCTGTTGTCTTTAGTTCTAGATAATTCATGATTACCAAGCTTAGAAATAACCATATCCCATATGAAAGCTATCCAGATAGTAAACTCGATGCCATACAGTGGTTATCATTGCTTTTCTAGTATAGACCCTATTCAAGTCAAGTCAACGTTGAGCTCTTAGCGGTGAAAAACTCTTCATTAGTAAAAGATTTCAATATGTAATCTAAAATGAAAAAAGTGTAGTCAAACAGAATAAATAATTGCTGCAAAAAATTTGGTGTTTTCTTTTTACTCTTTTCGTAAGTTAGGATGGCACAGGTGCATAGCCAAGTGAATATTCCACGTCAAAAAGAAAAGTTTTCCGCGTGCTTTTTGCTGATCCAAAGAAGTTAAAGCTTTGAACAAGATATACCAGATTTTCTATAACTGTAGCTGTTTTTTTTATAATAAATGTAATCATATGATAAGCCATAGACCTACTTAAAATATACCAGATTATTAAATCAGGTAGAACTTTGTACTATCTATGAAATAGAGACCGCAAATATGAGCAGTGAATCTGTGGTGATCGGAGTTGCAAAACAAAAAAATAAAGACACGCCAAAACCAATAAATTAAACTGATTCATGAAATATTGAGTATAGATTATGGAATCATTATATAACCAAGGAATGATCCGGAGCTACACCAAATACAATACTGTATAGCCACTATTATCATCGTCAGCATGTGAGAATTGTGTCTTGTTTCAAGACTGATCGTGCCAACTCTTATTTTAACATGTTTTTATCATAATTGTTCATATTTTACCGTTTTAAAATATGCAAGTTGACTTCTTGTACAAGGAGTAGCTGGGTTTAAACGGGAACAAGAGTCGTTACTACAGTCCCCGTTTTACCATAAAGGAATTATTATTATTATTAAATTCCGTCCAAATATATATTCTATCTAATTAAGTGTATGTTGGATCATCTAATAATACAAAAGAAAAGGAGCGAGTACACATATGATCACTGTTTTAAAATGAATATATCATGCATAAGGGGTATCTTATTTATTTTAAACTTGAGCTGCTGTATCTTTAGAAACCGATCGTTTAATAACCCCGTTATATTGACCACTTGAATAATCGGAAATATCTTCCTCGGTTTCAAAGTTTTCCTTTTCGAAATCGTCTTCGTATAATCCCAAGTTCTTAGCCTCACCTTCCACATCCTGTAACGATAATTTTGGCATGGTGGCAGCAACTCTCCATGGTTGTCTCTTTTCAACGTGAGCCTTGGCGAAAATAATATCAATTTCTTCCAATGATCTACCAGCAGTTTCTGGGTAGAAAAAGAAAATAACCGGTACGAAAAGAAAGTTCATGACGGCGAAAAACAAATAACAACCCCAACCTGATTGCTCTATGAATGGAGGAGTAAACATGACGACTGCAAAGTTCGTCAACCAGTTGGTACATGTGGAGACAGCAGATGCGGTGGTTCTGGTTCTTAATGGGTTGATTTCCGGTGGATAAATCCATGGCAATGGCAAGATTGTGAATGCAAAGAAAACAATAAACAAGAAAATACCAACAGCTGCTCCTTTGGCATTTTCTTCAGTGTCTCTGACTAAACATGCAAATGAAATAATAAATGAACAACCTTGACCAATAGCACCAATTAGGAATAATTTTCTTCTACCCAAAGTATCAATCAAGAAAAATGACGGAATTGTAGATAATGCATAGACAGTAGCGAATACACCACCTAAAATTAAGGATAATCTATATTTGGAATAATTGAAAATGGTTTGGTAGAATAATAATGTGGAATAGTAGATGGCAGCATTACAACCAGTAAATTGTTGGAAGAATTGGGTCGAAGAGCCAATAATCATTCTTTGGAAATGTGCTGTTTTACCACCAGTGAACAAATCTCTGAAACCAGCTTGAGCCTTGGAGAATCTATTGACAGTGTCGACAATGACGGTAGCCTCAGCAACAACAGCATCATCATCTGGGGTGGTATCTTTCAAATGAGCTAAAATTTCATAAGCTTCTGGTTTTCTATTATGAGCAATTAACCAACGTGGAGATTCTGGCAATTGTAAAATACCAAAGAATAGAATCAAAGCGAAGAAAATTTGGAAAGCTACTGGGAATCTCCATTGAACTGAAGAGTCAACGTATGACAATCCGAAATCAATCCAATAAGCAATAAAAGTACCAATAGCAACAACGGCACCTTCCATATTCACCAACAATCCTCTATTTTCAGCACGAGACATTTCTGATTGCCAAACTGGGATTGTTGCCGTGTTCATACCATTACCAATACCAGTGATAACTCTACCAACTACAAACTGACCCAATGGCCAATGTGGTCTGAATGCAGTGACGGAAATTACAGTACCAAAAATGATAATTAATGAACCCATGATAATCAACGGCCTTCTACCAACTGCATCACCTCGAACTAAGGCAAAGATGGCACCGAAGAAACAACCCAATTCATAAGAGGCAGTGACGGCCCCTTGGATTGTCGAGTTACCTTTTGTAGCTGGGAATTCCCAATTGAATTGATCCCCGGATATCAAACCGGACATTAAACCTTGATCATACCCGAAAAGGGAGAAACCTGTGGTTGCAACTAGTGTGACTGCCACTCGCAATTTTCTGCCTCTTAAACCGCCAGTATTTGTTCTTGCTGTTAACCAACCAAGATAACCCATTTTTTATGATTATTCGATTGCGAAAAATATGAAATTAAAAGGATGAATAGTTATGTAGTAAAAATGACTTCTTGACGAAATTGAAATTGGAAAACAAAAATGAAAATACTCAAGAGAATGAGATCAAGAAAATGAGATCAAGAAAATGGTTAAGAGAAGTTTTATAATCTCCTCGGAAAGGGAAATTGGTTACTTATATATATCTTGAATCTGGTTATAGAGAGATGCGATTGGTTTTCCCCAAATCTGTATGAACATAGGGAAAAAAAAAATAATAAAGAATCAATGAAGAACGCAATAAAGGCAGTTACACAAAACGACAAGAGAAGAGAATATGCCTACGAAAGGTGGTGGAGGTTATACCAAAATGAACGTAATCGTGTAGAAATTGAGTCTTTCTGGTTTTGAATGATGCACAGTGAATTTAAGTAAACTTGAAGAAATTATCACAGAAACGGAAAAGCAAGTAAAATAGAACAAAAAATAACAGGAAAAAAAAACACTGCTTTGGAGTGGCAAAAGTATTATGACGTAAAATGGAATAATGCAAACCATATTAGAGTATCTTCAAGGACTATACATCCGCCGCATATTGGTTGCATTATGAACACTGATTACAAACTTCTTGAAATTCTGCATATAATTAGTGCCTTGAATGCTTTTGCCAGCCAATATTCTCCCGATAGTTATTCCTTGAATAAAGGTACCTGCTCATAGGCTACACAGAAGAAACCTAGCTTTTCAAGTACCTGGCAGGTGTTTATGAAATTCTTACTATTGCAAGTTGGGAAGATGAACAAGCGATGAAAGAAAAAACGAAATCGAACAGTTATTCGATAACAAGTTGAAAGAGAAAGGAAAAAAAACACACTTTGCCGGAGCAACCAAAATGATTCACAGTTGAAACTTTTAACTGTAAAATATGATAATGATTGCACAAAGAAACTAATAATTATACTTTAGATATAATATATATATATATGAAACATGGTGAACTTCGCAAAAGTTTTGCACGATTTATACCAAAGTCTTGATAAAACAAGTAAGTGACAGACACGAAAGAGTGTTTAAACTCGATTTATCGTGGATAATCACAGGTCTTTACTAGGGAGGCAGCGTTTCCCGACAACCTTACCTGATTACCGAATCTATGCGACGAATGAGGAATGATATGGAATGACAAGTAGTGTCACCTTGTAAACATTTGGGTTCGCTTAGTTTTGTTCTTTAACTACGTCGCGATGATTTGTAGAATGTGGGGAATAAAAAAGTGTTTGTTGCAACGGTAGATTTTGACAAGGGAACGAAAAAAACATATGGCATTGAAATAAACCTAATTCGTGTAAAGAAAGAAGAAACAAGGATGTTTTGGTCACACAAAACCTCGCTTTATTTGTATGCAGGTATACGCCTATTTTTCCGTTTTCCTTCATATAAGCACTAGGGTTCATAATACTAATTTCATTCCTGTCGATTGACATCAACAGAAGTCTGCTTGTCGGAAGGAACTGCCAACACAAATATCAAAAACAGCAAAATGCATCATATATTCAAGTCCATTATAAAGGCTTAAAAGAATAGAATAAGCATTTTTTCTTGTAGTCAAGCATTGCTAGCCCGCAAAAATAAGAGATGGTGGGTGAAAACAAGAAGATTCACGATAACTCGTAAGTCTGCAAATCAACAGATCAATCAATCAATCAATCAATCAATCTATATTCTAATCGCGGAAAGAGTTCATAGTTTTATTTCTTTTCTTGCGTTTCTAATACAAGTCACTTGACATCTGTATATTGATCCGACTAATCTGACTGGATGCTGATACCTGAGAATCTGCACAATGTAGTAAGGAATACATCATAGTACATCGTTTTTTTGTATTTTTTATTTTTTTTGTTAGTTTAGATTTGTATTGTTTGGCTTGCCGCTCGTCGTCGAGCTCATTCAAATATCAGCATAAAAACAATTCAAAGGAAATTGGAAAATGCATTGATTGTGATCGTCATTTTCTGGCAGTTTGTATTTTTCCTTCTGCACTATACAGCTAAAGCCCAAAGCCTATTTGTCTTGCAGAAACAGACAACAATCGGTCGACTGCAAATGATTACTACATCCTACATCCCCTTTCGGTACTTCCTCGTGTTGTGACATGTTATAGTGCAATTGAACTCGGTGGTAGGATCTATCTGAGGCCGTGGTTCCGACCAGAAACTGTTACTTTGAATGAGTTTTTTCCCGTAATACCAGTAAACGCGATGAAGCAAATCAAGTAAGCAAAGCCAACCGTGAATATTGAATATTGCCTTTTCTTGTTCTGTATTCAATGTATTCTCACTTTGTCGGTTGCT
Organism: Nematodospora anomalae; assembly: GCA_030572795.1. Taxonomy (NCBI): domain Eukaryota; kingdom Fungi; phylum Ascomycota; class Pichiomycetes; order Serinales; family Debaryomycetaceae; genus Nematodospora; species Nematodospora anomalae. Next base: position 19,276 of record JAJMBC010000030.1, read on the forward strand.
TTTGCCTGATGGCAAAAAAAAGGAAGAATAATGGACAGCAAGCTAAGCAGAGTTTGCAGCAATAGAGGCAGGGCGAAAAGAAACGTGATTTTCATATCGCTGAATAGCCACTGCAGTAACTAATTTACTTCAAATAAAACTAACTTTTAAGCATTCAGTTCTCGCATAAAGGGGGAGAACAGATGGTAGTGATAACATCTAAAACTCCTTATCTAATCTAATTCTTTAGAGCCTAGGTGTTTGTTTGCTATATTTCAAATACAATTACAATATGGCGGAAAGCAAAGATGTTGGTGGAGTATTATACGTGGAAAAGTAAACCAGTTGAGAGATCACTGCACCGGATTTTTTTTATTATTGACAAAGTTAATCAAACCTGAGTGCTTAGTCTCTTCATTTCCTGCTAGGTATTAGAAACAGGATTGTTGAATACAGAATCCGCCCATTGATCTTTTGACCTTGTGATGTAAGGTTAGTTAGATTTGCGTTGCGGGGCCCGTGAAATCGAAGAAACCACCGTGAAGATCAGTAGACTAGTACAGGGTCAGTCAAGTTCCGTGGTTTCAGAGGCTAGTAAATTGGTACAAGAGCCATCACTAATGATCTGTGGGCGTCTAACACATGGCTTCTCAGGCTGAGTCTGGAATTCGTGAAGTTGAACATTGTCTCGTCAAGTTGTTTACACTAGAGAGTTTAAACTTATACAAGGCTAGTTGGGTTTGAATGAGTTCTTTTATAGTGTAAGGCACCAGTATGGGACAGTGATGAGCCTCTAACTTCTACGACTGCTTAGCTACAAGTTATACACGAAGCGCTTGTTCATATTTGGCTGTCTAAAAGTATGCATTAAATTTCTAAACCTAACACCATAATACGTACCATTGCTGGTGTTCTGTTCGTGATGTCCACCGTTTAAACACATCACTTCTCAATATAATATACACATATTATCCCTGCTATATTCTTTCTAACTCCCTAAACATATCCAAAACACAAAGATAATGACCTAAAACTCCTAATACGACACAAATATGCCATATATTATGACTTGCTAAGAAATAATCAACCCACCAAAGGGACATAAAACTATTCTTGTAGGGGGTATAAATTGGCTGTTTCTTGAAATGCTTTTCAATTAATTCAGTAAACTTTTGGTCCGAATCCTGTGCTTGAGCATCAATTTCTTCAAATTCTTCTTCAATTTGGTCCATTTCTTCCATACCCGAGTTTCCCATTTTATCCATGAGGACATCGGTTGCATCATAATTATGTTGGCATTTACTCGTGTTATTTTCTTCAATAATCACATCATACCTCCATCTTTCGGGAATTAATCCACCATAAAATACAACTCCCAAAAGGTACCAAACAAAACTCTTGTATGTTAGTGGGAGGAAGAATTTAATCGCGGATAGTATTCCTTCATAGTACGATTTACATAATAATGCAGTGGCTCCCAAAAACGATAATCCAATGAAGAACCCAATTCTAATTGACCTGCACTCAGGTTTGTCGAAATATGGTGACCAATTGAAAATAAATCCAGCACTTCCACAAAGAGTTGAAAAAATGATATAGATGACCAATAATTTCGGATACAGATATAATGTGCAATATTCAACCACAATAATGGAACATGTTATAAGTACTGTGATTCCAGTATAGTCTATACAAGCGAATGTTTGTCTTGTATGATAATGCGCAAAGCATGAGTATGTATGCCATATTGATGAACTAATCAAGCATTTAATGGCGGCAAATAAAAACACATACATTGCAAGATTATCCCGCCATGAATTTATGGAAAATACATCTGTCGAAGGAAAATGTACGGTACACAAATATAGTATGATGAGAACTCCAGCTAAATGTGACCAAATATTCATTGATTCATTATGATTAAAATGAAAAATCAGCTTGAACATTTGTGCGTGATTCAATGAGAATCGATAACCTTGAATAATATACTTATTTTCCCTCCAACTTAAAGGCAATTCATAATAATGAAGATTTCGATTTTCGGCATTGCGCAAGGCACGATTGAAGTTGAAAAAACGGAGCTTGTTGAAATGAGAATCATGTAAATAATCATCTGTTGCCTGTGGTTTATTATCTCTTATGAAATCATCAATTTGTAATAGTTTCTCATCAAAATATTGAATCGTAGTTATAATTTTCTTTGACAAAATTTCTTTTTTATTCATTCCTCCTCCCCCCGTCTTAATTCCCTGCTTGTCATCTCCTTCCACTTCTTCTTCTTCTTCATCGTCACTTTCTAAGGCAGAATTTGAAAACAAATAATTATACTGATCATCCAAGACCTTATACAAGTATTCCAAATTGGTGAAGGAGTTGGTTAAAACAGATTTACGAATCAATCTTAATCTTTCTTGTATCAAATTCAAGTTGTACATCAGAAACTGTTTAAACAGCTGTAAACTAGAACTTGAACTTCTACGTGATTTATTCTCTTTCTTTAATTCTTCTTCAATCTCCTTCTCTTGCCTGTTGAATTTGAAAAACTGTTCGAAATTATCCAATCTTGATTCGATAGAGGATACAAAATTATCCAATTTTTCAACTAATAATTCTTCGGCCGTGACAGTTGTGGAGGAAAGTCTAGATGCATTGGATCTACTCCTTGTAGTGCACTCTTCAGCTGTCACTTGTGTAGCTGTGGACATATTTATAATCTCGATAGTTCCTTGGCTATTAAAGGAATGAGGAAAGTCTATATTGGTTTAGAAGGAAACAACAACAGCAAGACAACAATAAGTGAATGAATAAATATACCAAAGTGAAAAATAATCAGCTAGTGAGTTAACAAATGAAGAAGTAAGCAATCGGGTGTAAAAAAAATAAAAAAATAAAAAAAAAAAGATATGGGGTTTACTTTCGTTCTAGATTGAAAAACAGTTGAAAACAGAAGAAAGTGTGTGGAAAGCTGATGTGATCATTCAATCGAATCGAATCAAATCAAATCAAATCAAATCAAATCAAATCAAATCGATCAATCCAATCAAAACTATAGAAAGAAATACAACTACTAAAGAAAGTATGATTACAAAATAAAAGAAAAAGCAGAAGAAATAGGAGACAGAGACAGAGGGACACAAAATAGCAGGAAGAAGGAAAGAAAGAAAGAAAGTGGTGTGGGCGCTGGCGCTGGTTCTGGTGCGGGAGGTGCTGTCCGTATGGCACGATAGTGGTACTGCAGAGTAGTGTACGGTACAACTAGTATAGTAGTACAGGACAAAAATTTTCTTTCTTTTGTTGTTTTTTTGTGTCTGCGTATATATCCCTGTTCCTATTTCTTTGAATGCCTCGGTTTGCATGTTATTGCCATCATGCCTACATGCATTATTAGAGCATTACCTGTAGGTTTTTTTACGCAAGAGTATCAAATAGTTGATTGGCCAGACAGACAGAGAGATGCAATTCACTCTACGGTATTAATGGCTTGGACAATACTATGATCGGCTTTTGAATTGTTTTATGGTGAAACCTTGTACTCAGCGATCCAGATCTTAGAGAGGTACGGGAATTGGCAACAAAAAAAAATTAGGGACGTAAATTTCTAATATTTTCGGTGTCTGTCACAATTATTAGAATGCAGTAAACATTGAATTAGCCAGATATGTCAACTGGGACGACTAACCGTTGTCTCTTGTTATTGTTTTTGTCTGAGAAATTGCTTCAGAATGATTCTGCTGTAATTGAAGATATGCAGTAGATATGCATTGTACCACATTGTGATGGCATCAGAATCGAAAAAGCGTTATTCTAGTCTATACACGGGTGCTATACAGTTTTAAATATCGATAGTGATGATTATTGTGCCATCAGTAACATTACTGTCGTTTTTCTCTTGTTAAATTTCGAATAATGGTATTTGGGTTGTTCAGATCCAGCATCTGGATCCTCCTCACAACAATTAACAAAAATGACTTAGCCTGAATTGACCAAAATGCACCTCAAACTTAAACACTTGATAAGAGAACACTTCCAACCACGTGATGTACGAGTCACTTTTATATGTACTCACTGGAAACTTCAATACTGCCTGACGAACTTTTAGAGAGGACGAATACACACAGCTTTATATAGATACAACTCTTCAATTCATCATTGGAGGCTTTTCAACAACATTATGAATTCTCATACAGCCGCAACCGCCTCTTTACCATTATCAAGAGATGAGTGTGATGCAGTTATAAGTTAGCACGATCACAATCGTAGAAGAACTCAATCTTGTCGATACATTCAGCACATTAGCTCCGAGTAAAGTACATTACGACAACGCGTACAACAATAGAAAAATCGATTGCATCTACTTTTTCAGTGCAATGGGGTAACAATTTCTTCTCTTCTGGTTGTTATTGTGAGGATGCAATAGTCAAAGTATGAATGCATCAAAATATTGCATGAAAAAGAAGTACAGACTAACCAAAATGCACTGTCACACAAACAGTTGTACTAAGACCGCTTCCAGGGTACAGGATTTAAACACATCAAGAAATACAAAATAGTAGATACTTGGCGAACTCATCGTTCGGCTACCCGAATCTGTAGTGTAAAAAGGCGGCAAATTGGTCAAAAAAAGAATACACAAATTTGGACACTGACACAAATTTGAACACTGGCATAATCAAACTCTATTTTCAAACTCGAAATATATGTTTGTCCCATTTGATAGTGGAAAAAGTTTCACTTTAATAATCAGAGAGACCCTCGAAGAGGATTGGATCCACTTTTTGAGCACCCAGATACATGGTTAGAATAGCATTCACCATGACCACCATTCTCAAAGTGAGCTTGATTGGTAGAAGGCACTGCATATGGGACTTCTCTAGACTTCACAAAACCATATTGGTTGTCAGTTGGAAGCATAGTAGATTTGTCACCAGTGATTAGGTACGGGAGTATCTGTTGATCCTAGCTGCTCGATGGGAATTGTTTCAGGTGACGATACTATCTTATACTGTTGACCATTCTTTGTGTGCTAATCACAACATATTTATCGCCAATCAACTCCTCTGAAGGTGTTGAGTCGTTAACACACTACTTAAAGTTTGATTGATTAAATCTATATAATTAATGCTATTATGCTCTTTAATAAATATACACATTCTGAGTTTAATACACTCGCCTTTTCGGTTGAAGATGTTTTATTCTTTCAATGTTTTCATAATCATATAATGCTTTCCTCAAAGGTTTACCCATTTTAAATTCACTAGAAACAAAGTCGTTATACTTTTGTTTGAACTCTCTATTATTCTTTAATTTTTCATTATCTTGGCCCACCTCATCAAATAGATAAAATTTCTCTCTTTTATGCAAATCTGTATATGTTCGTGTCAAAAAATATTCAACCAAGATTTCATCATTATCTAATAATTCAAGCACTTGTTTATTGGTCAATTTCTTGATTTGTTTCAAGATCTTGTCACGGTCGAATTCTCCTCTATTATCGATTATATCGTTACGATTCAAAACGGCGGTAGCTTGATCTCTCCTGATCCATAATTGTAATTGATCAATATAATACCACCCTGCGTACTCATATTCTTCGAGACCTTTGGAATATTCAAAAATTAACCTGTTTGTGATTGCTGACGGTACAAACACTGGTACGCCTTGCAACATGGAATATCGTAATGGCGATAACTGACCCAACTTGTAAAAATGTTTTCTTCTATCGTTATAGATTTCTGCCATATCGTTGTCTGGTTGTTTACTAATTGAAACTAGTTCGTTCAAAGCATATTCTTCTGATGGCATAGCCTTGGACTTACTTATCGCAGTAATATCAATATATATCCCACTGTCAACATCAATGAATCTGGCATCAATATAATTATCGCCTTTGGAAATGCCTCTATTATGTACGTATGAGTTAACATCAATCAAGAACTTTCCGTAGCCTTCACTTGGATCCTCTACAACTAAAGTGTTATTATAATTCTTAGCCAAGTTCATCAATTCCAGTATAGGCATTTGAATATCAATATCAACATCAAATGGAAACATTAAGCCATCCCAGTACCACGACAACAATGGACCGTGCATGATCCATGATACTATTCCCTTTTGATGAGCAAACCTATTCCAATTTCTTAATAATCGATCTAGTATAATTTGAGTTCTATAAACCAAGTCTTGCTCTGTCCATCCTTCTCGATCATAATTCAAAGCACCATTGAAAAATCTCCAATCATAATGCCACCCCCACTCATTATCCCTATTTTTTTCATCATCTATTCTTATAGTGGCCATTTTGAAATACCTTGGTTCATTCTCGTCATTGTATTTAATGCATTCTTTTAATCCTTCATAATACGTTTGTTCTAGGGGATTCAATTCGTCTAATTGCTTACTTTCGTACTCTTTCAATTGAGATTCAATAGATTGTGGTGATGCAAACATATTTTCAGTTAAAACCAATTCACTAGTATCTTTCATCGTTAAGTACATTCTATAACCAGGATCATCCTGTTTCAAATAATATGGAACAACAGTATTTTTTAAGGAGTTGAAGGCAGATAAATGATTAATCGTCATATCATCATCTTGTACTCTAATACCATTTGCGGAAATATATCTATCAACAATATCACTGCTTGCCAACCTTTGATTTGAAGTTAGGTCGACATTGAATTCATAAGTGCCTTCGTCACCACTAAGTATTATAACTCTTAGAGGTTTAGGCATGTGAGTCATTGCATAGGATTTGGCTTCAATAACTCTAAAATCATTGAATGGACGATCGTCATGACTTGAATGAGCATGAATTATAAACCCTGGCAACTGGTCTTTTGATTTATAGTTCAATTCCTTCACCTTTTCTTCAGCAAATTGACCATTATCAATACAAAAATAAGAAGGATCAGGATCATTATTTGTGTTTTTTCTTATTTCATCACATGTCATCCTTTGATCCCTTGGCTTACTTAAATCCTTGTTCAATGCAGTTAAGTCCATCCAATCCACCCAGTTGAAAGGTAATGTGATGTCATCTTGATTAATCCTATTTGAATCAACTTTTGCTCTGTGACCAAGCTCCAAGAATTTCAACTTCAACTCATTTAAATACATGGCTAAAGTGAATCTTGGATCATAGTACAATTCATTCCTATTAGTCCATGAATTTGCATCTTCGTATTTTTTAGCAAATTGTTTTATAGATACACTGAATTCAATTTCGGTTAAAGCGGTATTTGCCATATAATACTTCTTAGGATCTTGCTTTATTTTATCAAGCTTTTTTTGCATATCTTGCTCATGTTCCTTTTGCTGCCGTAATTGTTGATGTTGTTCTGGAGTTAAGCTGGATGCAGGGTTCCAATCAGAAAGATAGTATTTGAAATCCGAACCATTGAAGATGAAGAAAAGGAGGTTTACGAAAATGGCTACCAATAGAAGATATCTGGCGACTTTAGGAACGTGCTTTGATCCAAATACAGCATTCAACGATAATGATTGGTTTATTCGTCTTTTAGCCTCGTAGCAAAAACTATTGTATGTTTTCATTTAGTCCATGTAGAGGCATAAACTTGTGCTCCGTAGTATTCTATTCTTAATCAATGAATACTTACGATAATCTTGGTTTTTCTTCCGAAATACTTAGCGATTGACAGTGATTGATTGAATTCACCCGTTGAAAAGTCAAAAAAAAAAACTGGCTAAATGGGTGGTAAAACGTTTTATGACTTTTATGACTATAATGAAACAGATGTTGTAAATAAAAATTTTTCACGGGTAAATAATCAGTAGAGAATACAAGGCTTAAAGATGATTTGTTATGACCAAGAAAAACTGTCGTAATTGACAAGATTGGAGAAAAACGAAAAAGAAAACACACAAACCACATAACCACAAACTCTGCAATTGTTTCTAATAGTATCCGCATCACCTGCAGCTGTTTAGTTCATTAATTGTAATATTTATTTTGAAACTATGTGTAACGCGGTTCGGTGTTTTTTTTGGTTTCCTGAGCTTAAGATTTATTAATTTGCATCTAATCACTTCGTTACCACCTGTCCTCATTACTTTTACTATAATAATGATACTCCACCATGAACCTGTAGTCTATTCTTGCGGCTATGGTTATAAGTAACTAGAAAGTTTCAATAAATGCGAGTGTCAATAAATACAAAGATAGGTGAAGCCGAATAATGAAACGGAATATCATCGCTGACTGCACACGATATTTTGCCAAGCCTTGCATTATTGTTGATTTCGAGCAAATACACACAGAGACTCACATCATTCTACAGCAACAGTATTGTTTATGAGTCTGGACCTTCTTTACACTCACAACGGTTATTGCATCTTAATTCCCATTCATGATATGATCTATTTACTCTTACTTCAATTCAGTAGTACTGGATCAAACTGCTGCATTTTTTGCGGCCAGATCTCGCGTATGCAAGGAGAAGATTTTCAAAAAAAAATATATATATATATTTAATGCATTGTGGGTTATCACGGAAAAAGAGCCGGAACTATTAATCACTTATAAATCCTTTCTCATCTGAACACTAAGATTCTTTGAGCAACTTTGTTGCAAGAGTAAAAATTTGGTTCATAAGCTATGTTCAAAGCTAATTGATATACGATCCATCACACGATAAGAATGAAAATACGACATTAAGAAACACAAAAAATACCAAAAAATAATAGCAACACTGTTCAATTATACACATCTGGAAAGATATTGTGACATTATTGAAGGTTGAACATAAAAAGTCAGGCCTTTGAATCTTGTTGTCGCGGGAAGATGCAACGTGTTTAGCATATTTTATTCTTTGTTTTTCACAGAAATTTTGTAGACCTATCGTGATGGGAATACTTAAACATGACACTGGATCTAGTTTAGGACCATGTCTCATTGGTTTGGTTACGGATGAGACGAAGCTCAGCTTTAGGCAATTTTTCAGACATCTTATTGACAGCGATAATAATACGAAATACTCAACTAAAACTGGTCCGTGTATCAGCTAAAGTATGGCATCAATAGTAGTCAGTATTTGATACCACTGCGTACGCACTATTGCTAAACATTCCAACAATCAGTATTTACATTTGACATCTAATTATTCGATTTCGACTGGACAAATGCCAGGGACAAATATACATGAAAAATTGCTTCAATGTTCAAAAAACTTATAAAGAATGAGATTAAGCGCCCATGGTATTCCTATCTATTTACCATTCATGTATGCGCCACAGGCTTCTTGGGTGTACTGTATTATCTTGGTCTCGATTGCAAAGGATTCCCATTGAGTCATGTGTAGTTTTGGCCGCAAATTGGTGGATTTGACTTGATTCACATGTCTTGTACGGTGTTTGTTTTACAGGTATGTTTGATTTCTCAACAAAAAAAAGGGAGCAGAATGGTATTTGCGTTATGAACCACATCCAAAGAAACGACACTGAAATGGGTCTGCAGCCTCAAGGGTGCATGAAAATGCTTGTATGCAGGCTGGCCAAAGGGACAGCCAGTACTTCTTAAGGTGAAAATCTTCTAACCTATATAGACCTGCTTTTCCGGAAGTGAGCATGATATAATCTATTACTTAATGTATAAGGCTATTCTTATTCGTAATGGTGTTTAGGTATTAAAAGCCATGGATTCTAAAAGAAACGCGTGCGGCGCAGATCTAGAGAAATCCAACAAAGTACAAACACGTAATAGATGGTCACGTGCAGTAAGTGGTATAATGGGAAGCTTAATCGGTGACTTTTACATCATCATCAGAAGCCAAGAGACTGGAAGGCAAGGAAGCCAAGACCTCTGAAGGCGTATCAGGTATGAAAGGAGATACCGGATAGTATACGAAGGCAGTTCCCAGGAATAATATAAATAGCGGTAGATTAATCCTGTTTGTCTTTTGTTTACTTTAATCAAGAAGTTTTCTCACGAGAGAGGAATTAAGCCACGCGGGACCAGCGGGAACAAATACACCCGAAGGCATGCAGAGGCCAGGACACCTTGGGACTCACGGCATCAGCGGAAGGTATATATCAGACCATTGGTATGAAAGGATATACTGGATAGTACATGAAGATAGCACTCAGGAACAATATAATTATCTGTAGTTTAACCAGTTTATCATTTGATTCCTTTTAGCTACAAGTCTTTTGCTCGCTATAAATTACTGGTTGGAAGTATATATCAAAATGAGGGCGACTATGTTACTAATTATGACAGGAATGTGGATCAGTGTAACAGTAATAATATGATGACATTAAGGTCTTTGAATGATACGGAAAGAGATGCTGTTTTGGACGGTTTAACACTTGATGAAAGGTATAGGGATGCTAGTCTCAGAGTTAGCACGTATATTCGTTGTGACTTCATTGTACCCAGTTAGTTATGGGAAGATATATATGATAGACAGAAGCGGTACGATATACGCACATATAGTTGCTTCTGTTGACAACACTGAAAACCCGGATAGTGACTATGCTGACGTTGCTGCTGCAATTGAAAGTGCAACGAGTGCTGAATATGACAATGACATGGATATTGAGGGTGAGATCCAAGAGCAATACATCTGGATTATGAATAGTATTAAGAATGTCAGTGCACCGGGGAATACACGCGAAGCGAGTAGCATTGCAATTTAGGATATGTGGCTTAAACCACAATTCGCGCTGCAGAAGTTACAAGTATTGTAACACTTAATACACTGGTGATAAATAAACGGTTGTATAACACCAAAGTGGCTGAAGGTCAAGCTATGCATTACTGTACATAAGTAGATAGTGTGGCCGTAAAAAGTATTTCTTTGATGTTATAAATTTTATTGTAGTGTTGTTGTATTATAGGAACTACTATATGTGTTGAGCATTCACGACATCCCCCTCCGAATTAAGGTTGGCCAACAAATTTACGATCACATGGGGTAAACCAAAGACGACGAGGATAAAATAATACTCCGCTTTATCCATCCATCACTTGTCTCTTTATTTCACTTCTTCTTCGAACATCATATCGAAATGGTTAAATATGCTTTGATTACAGGTGCTTCATCAGGCATTGGATATAATATTGCGGCCGAATTGTCAAGGAAGGGGTATAAGGTAATTGGATGTTCACCAGAACCTGTCATATTTGGACAAAAACCATTAGAGAAAGAATATGGTCTAATTTCAATTCCATTAGATATTACAAATATCGAAGATATCAAACGTGCCAGCGAAAAGGTTAATGAAATCACCGGTGGAAGATTAGATGTCTTGTATAATAATGCAGGAATCTCGTTAGCCGGGCCGGCTATTGAGATGGATGAAGATCAATTAAATAAATTGTTTCAAGTTAATGTGTTGGGACATATTAACATGACCAAATATTTCGCTCCGTATGTTATCAGTGCCAAGGGTACCATATTATTCACCTCTTCTGTTGCTGCTCGTGTCCCACTATCTTGGGTAAGCGCATATAATGCTACGAAAGCAGCAATAGATGCTTATGCCTTGACATTGCACGGAGAAATGGCACCATTTGGTGTGAGGGTTCATAGTGTAATTACCGGTGGGGTAGATACTGCCATTTGTGATGCAAATGTTAGAACCTCATTGGGTGATTCGTATTATGATGTTCCCGGCGTCTATGAGAGTATTAGAAGTTCAGCAATGATGTCCCGTGATTTGAATATATCACCGCAACAATATGCTAAGGAAATCGTCAAGGATATTACAAGATGGAGAGATCCCGGGTTCAATCTTTATCATGGTGCCCGAGCTTATTTTTTACATTGGGTAAGTCGCTGGTTGCCTTTATGGATGGTTGAAAGTGGAGTTCAATGGCATTTTAGACAATTAGCAGTATTACGAACAATTGCAAGATTAGTCAGAGCAAAGAAATATACCAAAAAAAAATTATAAATCACCTTTAAACTATGTAGCTATATAGTTTTAATATTTAAAAACATTTACTTCATGGTTCTTTCCATTTTATCTGCTCCTTCATTTGCTAATCTATCAGCAGCTTCATTGCCGACATCTCCAGAGTGACCCTTGATATGGACAAAATCCAAAGGGGCCCAATTCTTTGCTTGATATTGTTTATTTATATTATCTTTCAAAACAACAGTTTCTTTCACCAAATCACCATTTGCGATGGGTTCACCTTTAGAATTTTTCCACCCATTATTTTTCCAAGTATTTGACCACTCATTAATACACTTTATAGCATAATTTGAATCACTATAAATTTCAGTACGGCCACTTGCTTTGCCAGATTGTAACTCTTTAAGAATGTTAGTCAAAGCATGTTTGATCGCGTACAATTCTGCTCTTTGATTGGTTGGCGTATATGACGATCCGTCAACTTCATTCAATGCAACTGCTGCATTACGTGAATCATTTTCTCCGTAATATACTCCATAACCCGATGGTACATTCAATGATTTTCCATTACCCCTCGCAGCTCCATCAACGTAGATTCTTTGTATTGTTGAAGGCTTTAAAGTGCCGCCATGTGTTGAGACCAAAGGTTTCGAAATTTTTGAAGATCCACGGTAGGAGTTTGATCCACCGTATGAAGAGTCACTACAATTAGATCTTCCAGACTTAGCACTGCTGTTTAGAAAAGCACTAGCTTCAGCAGCAGTATTGAATTTTTTGAAACTTGCGCCACTATATCCATTCACCTGTTGCTTGCAATCGTTCCAGTTCTTATAAACTCCGGTCTTAATACCTTTTGCAACTGCATAAAACGGCATTTTATTTTGTCTATAGATTAACGACACTGTCGTACACCGTAGGGGAATGGTTGGCGGAATATTTATATATCTAGGACAAAGCTTCCATGGAAAGTATGTAGTAATCCTTTTCCTTTTTTTGTAGTTTTAGAGCTATATTTTTTTTGCACGGTTTCGCATTTATACTTTGTAGCAAAGTAATATCTTAGATTGGCAAGAATAGAGAATTGCAACATAAGAGTTTATTGCTGAATATATGAATAGATAGTAAGTCAGAAATACCGCTTATTTTCAAAATTTTCATTTCAAAAAATTTGTTTGTAAATTTTGGCAAGATAAATCACAAATTCTGGTGTAAAATTTGGGTCTCTACGGATGTTAATTTTCCTTTTCTATTCTAGAATGCAAAACATCTTGTATTATACGTTAACTCCTTTAAAACTACGTTGACCAAATATTTTAGCTATCCCAATATCTTCCAAGACATTGATGATTCTTAGTTAGCTTAGCAGTACTATAACGTTTATCTGGTTCCTTCTCAAGCATTGTTTGGAAACTGAAAGCAGTACCACCTTCGATATTTTTTGCAACAATCTTATTTGCTATTGGTGTTTAACCTGCAACAGAAAGCAGTTGTCCTTAAGTTATTCACAGTACGAAGCATTTTGTGAAATATGTAGCTGTAGATAAATGGCGATCCAGTTTTAAATAAAGTCATCCCAACTCGAAGAAAACCGACAACTCCTCTGAGAACCGAAGGCCTGATGTATCGTGTTCTAAATCGATTTTTTAATGCCACATAGATAATTGCTATAAACACGAGGATTCTTTATTTATATATATGTTAAATTGAATCTTAAGTTTTCCCTACATAATACAAAACATATATACTGTCCTCAAGTTCATTTTATGTTTGTAAGAATTTGCATAGTCCTTCAGCATGTATAGAGATTCAGTGTATTCGAAACAAAAAGGAATTGTGGTAGCAAAACGCACACACCTTTAATACGCATTCTGAAATTTGATGTGAGCGATGCAATCCAGAGTACGGTAGTATTCCCGTGCATCAACCGAATAATCATGCACGTGAAGATTTAGATAATACTGGTAAAGGATTAATAAAGAAGGTGAAGAATCGGAATGATCAATTGATAAATACTGGCACTTTAAAGATTCTTCGAGTAGATATAAGGATATATTTACCAACAAACTGAAGAATTAGAGTCAGTTGGTTTCATTGGGATTAAGAAATTAGGGCATAGTTATACTAAATTAATAACTCGCTGGTTATCGTATATGATTTGTATGCTGGCTTGAGCTCTCCTATTAGCTAGAGGGGCAATTCTTCAAGTCACTACCTAGTGATGCTATAACCAAATAGGGGTAAAGGGTGATTCGTGGTACAACATCCATGGGTAACTACCCCAACTATCAACAGATAATATCACGTGTAAGGAACGTGATTATGTTTCCATCCATATTAAGTTCTATAATACAACACTGACATAAATCGGGGCGTGTGGCGTAGTTGGTAGCGCGTTTGCCTTGCAAGCAAAAGGTCATGAGTTCGATTCTCATCTCGTCCAGTAGTATTTATTATTCATATTTGTGAAGCTTTGTTTTTTTTTTTCAGTTTGAAAGGGATTTCAATTCTGTAGTCACTGATGACCAAAAGAGTACTTTACTCTTTCTGCACGGTGCAAAAATACTTATATTTGCCAGCAATACGGGTTGGGTAAAAAAATACAGCTTTTAATTGATCACGACAAAACTACTTTCGATTATGGCTTACTTTATTTGCAAAGCATGGATTTGAGGTAGTTTCGTTATTCATTTATGGCTATTTGAGCAAGACTTCACTCAAATAATGATTCATTTTCTGCGAAAGAAAACTGAATGTTGAGCAAATTGATCTCAAGAAAAGATCAATTTTTTTTATGACTAAATGCATTAAAGTATATCTCCATCAGCTAGTCAATCAATTTGAATATGGACAATACCGATTTGAGTTTAGAGAAAAGTATACACTTAGGTTGTTTAGTATAGACAACTGGAAAGTGAAAATATAGACTAAGTTTTATAACAAATACAGCATTGATGTTAAAAAATGATAAAAGGTTGCAAATACGTATTATTAGGATTATGTTTAGTAATACAAACAGTTGCACAAAGTAGCACGGCATTCTTTTAATAGTCTCAGTAGACATTCAATGAAGGGAGCTAAGTATCTAGTTAAGAATATTAATAGTATTCAAACCTTGGGCTATTGAAAACTGATGATTTACCCAAAGCGTTGCGCAATACGCATATTGATACAATTAGAAAACCAAGGATTGCTGTTGCATTTAGTATTTTTATTCAAATTAGGATGCTTGAATAACTTGCCACGTCGTTACATTGAGTGATACGGAAAACTTATTAGTAAGTTTCTCAGAAAGCAAGTTATTGCAAGTATTTTGTAGACGAAAAATTGGTTCGGTCGATATTTGAAACGAAGACCAGTCTGATTCTTTGCTAGGTTCAGAATACAGATTTTTACAATTATCGTATTCGTAAACATTTCAAAGTAAGGCTTATTTTGGAATAGATAAATAGACTCAATTGAGCATCTTTGTTATTCATAATTCTAAAATTCCAACACTTGTATTAGGAATCAAAGCATTTTTGCTTGCTTTCTCTGCTATTACATACTAAAGTGACTGAGGAAGATTTTCGCTGATTTCAAGAGGTGCGTTTCTCTATTTATAGTATTTTAAAATGAATCCACTCCATATAATACAACAGAAGAAGGAGTGCTGTTTTTCGTATCTGTACTTGGGCTCACAATTCTACGAAATAAGTAATCCTTTATCTTATCAAGAGATTCTCCTCGGTGAGTATAAATTTCCTTAACTTCCAATTGAACTATAAACACCATGCGCTTATTATGTATCATCAACCAATTGTAGACAAGCATCAATGCAAGCTTCTATGTTACCTCTATTAATAAATATAACATCTTTCATAATATTAGTATCCAAAGTAGGGAAAATTTCCTTCAAGGTATTGTATGCTAATTTCATTTGCTCAGAGTCTATTTCACTTTCTCTTGGTGGTGGTGGTTGATATTCACTACTAAATGCAGGTTCTACAAGTTCCTGTGATCGTGATTGCGAAAAAGGTGGTAAATGAGCTGGTGGTGGCTGAAACTCTTCCGGCTCTGGTTCTGAGTTTTGTGGCAGTGGCGATAAAAAATTGGATATAGACTTGGTAAACATCTCAGCACTTGATAACAAAACATTTGAAGGCGAAAAACCTTGCAATGCAATTCCTGATTCATTGGGTGGTGTTCGCAATTTAGGAATAAGTTGAGGTTGAGGTTGATTCAACATTTTTTGTTGTTCAGCTTGTCTTTGCAGCTCAGCTTGTCCTTGTAGCTCAGTTTGTCTTTGTAGCTCAGTTTGTCTTTGATGCTCTCTATGTCTAAGTTGTGCTTCCCAAGCTTCCATGTGAGCATCATATTCCTCTCGTGAAATAGTCAAGTCATCAACACTCAAGTTTTCAATAAAGGTTATAGCACCTTGTATCGAAGAGAGATAGTAGCTTGTTTCCCCATGTGAAAGCCATTCCTGACCTCTAAAATTTTCAATATAATGAATATTGCTTATTAAGTTATCAGTTTTAGCTTTAAAAATGACTAATATCAATATCGGCACAAAAGCATCAGCATTCGTTTCTTTCTTACTAACTTTCAAATAACTAAAGATAATCTTACATGAATTCAATATGCAAATAATCTTATCTCTTGGAGCTCGATAATTATTAAGTTTGTTTAATTCAACTATGGCATAATCGAGAAAATTCTGACCATCTTTGATACTAATAGTGGTCAATTCATTCATATCGATATCAAGATGTGATCCATTAATCCAGCTGTATTTTTCCAATTGCATGTTAAATTCTTCATCCCGTTTCAAATCCATTTGATAGGCCTCCGGAATATACACCAACGAAGTATGCTTAAAAGTTTCAGGGGGAAAACACAAATCGTGCAACCTATTCATAATTAGCTTCTCTAATCCTTCACGAGAATTCTCCAAATCTATACTATCCATTGATGAAAAGGGTTCATACATTGTAAACTTTTGATTTATAAAGCTTTTAAAATCGATTATAATCCTAATCCTTTGCTCAGCCGTAAACGTATGTCCTTGCCTTATATATGACCCCAAGAATGACCGTATGTATCTCACTATTGGATCTGCACTTTTTTTTCTCAACTGTCCTAAAAAATTTTGAAAATCGAATGGTTTATGTGATTGTTGATGTTGCTCGGAAGAGTCATTAACATTAAACCTGTTCTTGTGGAATTTCGCTGGTTCCGTTGTTGCGTCTTGAATGTTTTCTGAAGATACGTCTGGATCTTCTGAACCTTTTATTTGAATTTCATCCACTCCTGATTGATCTTCTTCGTTACCTGCAATATCCACTAATTCTCCTTTACTAGCTTCAGGTTCCGCCATTTCTATAGGGGCAATAACATCTCCTTCTGCCTGCTTGCAAGTATTATCATTTATTTCATGTCCCTTTTCTTTAGGAACTTCAGGCTCGTAATCCAGGTCCCCTAAATCAATCAAATTCTCTGCTTCTGAATCTTGCTTCGGTTGATCAACTACTGACTCAACGTTAGATACTTCATTATTTGAATTCTCTTCCGGTTCATTGTCAAGTAGGTACTCATTTTGTGGCTCTCCACTCAATGTTTCATCTTTCGGTTCATAATTTGGTAAACCTTCTTCTAGTGAGTCATATGGCTTGATAGCCATAAAGCTAGTACTCTTCGTTTCCTCCGTCTGCTTCTCTACCTCAGTCTCATCTTTGAGCTTATGCTTGTCGTTCTCCGAAACTTCTCCGATTTCATACAGGTCCATTTTTTCCAATTTATCATCATGTTCATCTTCGCTTACATCATGATGCAGCTCCTCTTTTTCCTCGCTTTTGATATCGAATTTATCAAACAATCCAATTAAATCAGTCTTTGAACTCGTTGGTGTCTTTCGTGCTTCACTTCCGATGGTAACAACCGAAGGCAAAGCCACAGTAGGACCTAATTTTGAAGAAGCTGTGGATATGTTTTCCTTATTCAATACATTCTGTAGGAATGGAGATTTCGAAAGTGAATGGATTTGTGGGGTTGAAGTAGATGGTGGTACATCTGCAGAGGATGATGATGGTGGTGTTGAATTCATTGCCGACGATTTCGTGGACGTTGTATTTGTGTTATTTGTTGATGTTGTTGGAGTTGACTTAGATATATTAAATGCTAGATTATTAAATGCCATGATGATAATTAGACTCCATATAGCTATTGGCAATTGGTTAAAGGTTCTGTATAATATATTTTTAGTGCAATTGAAAAATATCAAGACAATCGGGAAATCGTAGTAGTTTTAGCCAGCACAAAATCAGTATCAGATAAAAAAGAAGCCTAGTCAATAAATGTTGATAAAAGTAATTCAATATAATACAAAGTGTTTCATACACATATACATAATAATATACAATATGTAGACAAAGACAATTGTTTTGATCGTTCGTGTTTGGTTTTAATACGTTGTTGCTCTTTATATTATGATGACCCATTTTTATTACCTCCAAAATGTATATATATCTTGGGCTTTTCCTTAATTCCTGGACTCTTCTCTTTCTTGATAGACGTTTCAGGTTCTACCAGCGTCGGCCTGAATCTAGTTTTTACTCTGCCTTTGCTGTTGCTTTTGGTTTTGTAATCAGCAGGTTCTGATTGTGCCTTCGAGGGTTCGGTATCTGCTATAGAATCTAAGCAGGAAGAGTTGATTTCTGTCAACACTGATTTACTTTTATGGTCACCATTAATAATTTCGGGACCTTCCTGTTCCTGTTTAACTTGTATGGATCGACTTGGTCCTTCCACATTTGTTCTCTCGTTGAATGGCTCTGTTGAAATCTCAATTTTCCTTCTCTTTGTATCAATCTTGACATACCTATGAACATGAGATTTTGGCAATAATTTGGCTACTGCAGTACTACTAAATTTAATTTTAACTGAAGAACCATCAATCGTCACTAAGTTGTGCACTGGCAAAGCAAACTTCTTCAATATACGCACTGGTAATTTGAACTTAACCAATCCCCTAACTAGAGGATCAACTGTGACAAGAGATGATGAAGTTGCTCGAGTTGTTAAATCTATAAGTTCGACATCTTCATGTTTCTCAGAAGCAGGTTTCAAAGATATTTTTAGGGATGGCTTATGGGACGATGATTCAAGAATCTTACTACCTCTTCTAGATGGGGCGTTAATAGTGATTGATTTCCTATTGGCCAACTGAATCTTGAATCTACCTTCTCTCTTGAATAAAACTCTCCCATCACCAAGATTCTTAGCAACAATTTTCTTTTTGAATTCTTGTATTGGCAAGCTGGGAACCGGTAACTTGATAATAAATGAACCAATTTCTTTGTACAATACCAGGCAAACTAGAAACAATTTCTTCCTTTCATGGATACTTAACAACGATGTATGTAATAATTCCCACATTACATTCTTCAATCCTTCGCCAATTGCAAAATCACGTCTCAAAATCTCGATTGCTCCCTTTATGGTGGCTCTCGCGTATACGTCATGCTTTGTTTTCATATCGGTATTAGACCCTTCATCTATAATAATCATGCTGTTTTGTTGATTGGGTTTGCTGACATTTATTTTCTCTTTCGTCTTGAACTCTGGGTCATCTAATGTTGATACACCACCATGTATAGCCACTGAACTAATCGATTCAATCAATGCATCAATCAATTTCCTTCTATATAAGGGTCGCGAATAATTTAATAAACAGACTTTTAAAAAATAATTCAATATACTTTTGTTTCTCAATCCTCCTAATTCTAATAGTCCTTTAAATGCTTCAACTCTACCTTCCATTGGATATTTATCCAATGTCATGCCAAGCAAGTCCTCAAAAGATAGTGTTATTGCTCCCGCTAAAGCCATTTTAACTTTAGATTTGATGCACGTTTTCTCAATAATATGATGATACGAAGGTGTCCACTGATCTAGCTTCTGAAGTCTATTCAATTCAGTCAAAACTTGTCGAGCAAATTCTACATTATTCTCCTCCATGGAATCCTTTCTCCACCCGCTTATAGCACTTGTTGTTAATGCTTTTAAAAGCTCGACAATATATAAACAATCTTGGAAATGATTCATTGAATTATCATTAAATTTAACTAAATTTAGCAACAAATCTTGTATCACTGGTGGTATTTTTCCTTCATTATCTTTAACAGTAGCTAAAATTCTGGGTATTGATCTTAGTAGAAGAAACGACTTAAAATCATGAAAATCATTAGATTTAGGTATTGAGCTTCCTGGAAAACAATACAATTCTCTGAATACACGGATTAAATATCCAACCCCAATGAAATTATTTGCAGAATTGGAACAGCTAGCCAATGCTTCTGCAGCCGCGATTCGAACACCATAGAAATATCTTTCATCCATCAAAGTTCGAACTAATGCAGTACAATATATAACAGTTGGTTTCTCTAATTCTCCAAAATATCTCACAGCTTCACATTGAGCTTCCACGTCACGATCATAAATTAATTGAGATCCAAACATAAAATCCGGCTGCTTTACATCTATTCTAGCAATCCACTCTAAATCAACATCGCCTCTAATCCACTCAAATGGTTCACTAGTTAAAGACTCTTCATCACGTTTGTCCCAATCTTGTAAATTCCATTGCCTTTTTTGATAATCAGTTGATAATACATCTCCAAATTGATTAAATGGGATACCCGGATCAACACCTTCGTCCTTTTTTTTAATTTTTCGAAATTTAGAATTATACTGTATATCGAGTTTGGTGTTTCCTTCTTTCAACTCAACTATGTGCTCATATGGTGACCCATCAGATTCATGAACTCTAATTGTCATTGGACCAATAAAGACAGGTTGTGTGGGAAAGGTAGGCTCGTCATTCAAATATGAAATTGCATCATTCACAAAACTCTTTTCATTTAGTTTCGTTTTTTTATTCTCATGGTGTTGTATTTGTCTGATATTCATTTCAATCATACCCTTTTTCTTGTTGAATCTCTGGGTAATTCTAAATATCGGTGCACCTGCACCATATACCCATTGTTTAAAAAAATTATCCAATTTGTTTCTGTTAACCTTTTCACAAACATATTGGAAATGATCAGTGGCTAATGTTCCATTAGGTAAATCGCCAGACATTGCCTGCAAAAATAATTTAGGTAAAACCCTAGAAAGTCCAAAAGATTTATCAGTTTTAGTCATTCTATTATCAAGTATAAACAATACTATTGGTGACTTCAACCATAGAAACTGTACATCGTAATCTGATATAGGATATTTAAAAAATGGTTGTGCTATTGGCTTCTTACCAACGTCCTCAGCAACTATTTTGTCCATTTGTTTTTTTATTTTATAATTGTACTCATTATTACCCATTAATTTCTTTACATATGAAGTTGCCATAAATCCCGCTATTCCAATTGTACACCACATATCATTCATTGTCTGTGGGACTATATTGATTCCCGCCCATTGGCTTGCTATACTCTTCAAAAGTACATCTGTTGTCGTGAACATTGGTTCAATCATATCTGGAGGATAAAGTAAAGAAGTAGACATAATTGATAATCCTGCAAACCCATTATTCAACAAAGAAGAAAAATTCACAAATACCATACTATAAGAGCTAAATGGAAATGACCCAAATTCTTTCAGGAAATAATCGAGTGCTTTATTGCTGATAATGCAGGTATTTTTGGCAAGTTCAATATCTTCATGTAAAGCATAAATTGTAATGGGAGAACTTGCACTATCTTTTTCATCAAATTCGCCTGTACTTGATCCATTAATATCACTATTATCTTCATCACCGTCTTGAGCCTTGGTATTATCTAATAAAGTAAAGCTTTCAAAACATCCTACTGCCCAGCCTACATGGTGAGCACATACCGGGTTAAAAATAGACCAAGAAACAACCTTCTTAGATAAATCTATTGGGTGAGGAGTTTCCTTAACATTATTAAAATCACCCGAACAGACTGTCAAATCAAAGTTATCGCTGTCTTCTTCATCTTCTTCCTCATTATCCTCGATATCTTCATTCCCCATATTACTTCTTTTTCGTTTGCTTTGTGCGTATTGTATCGCTTCTTTTGAACCTATAACTCTTGGATTCCCAATATCTTTCAATGTTCGGGGTATGTTCACTTCTAAAGACCACGTACACCTATCCCATAGGTTGTCAATGCACGGGACCCAGGAAGATGTCGAGATACTATAATCCGAGTTTGTTGTATAGGCATGCCATGATTTTTTATTTATATCATTATTCGTTACAAAATTGACCCCGTTTTTGGGATTTTTTAATTCGTAAACTATTTTTATATGTATTGGAGAATATATTTCACTTGATGTACCTTTCGATTTGAGATGCAGAGGTGTCATCGTTCCTGGCTGGCTTCCATGAGGTGTTGCTATCGAATTTATATCAGTTAATTCAAATTTTATACTGTCCGGTAGCAATATTTTTAGCTCCTGAGTATCACAAAACTCTGCACTTTCGTTATCTTCATGAGAATATTCTCCAAATATATAGTTTAATTTCTGTCTGATAAAATGATGCTGATGTATATTAAACTTATCCGAGTATAAATTCATTAAATTGACTTTACGCTCCTCAATGCAAGCTTCAAAATATTCTTGATCATTAATATATAGCCTGTCATCATGTATATAGTTTGCACATCTGGTTCCATTTATTAGCACATCTTTAATGTTCATCTCTCGACAATCTAGTTTTACTACTTTCAATGTATTGGAAGTCGGCACAATTGTTATTTCAGTGAATCCTTCAATCGAATTGCCTGATAGATCGACATCTATATTGACTCTTTGATGACCTGCTTTAAAAAGCTGTTGTTGTTTAGGCTGTACGGTGGATCCCTTACCAAATGGCCTTGGTTTTGGCGTATGCTGCATTAGCCCTCCCATTAGCCTTGGAGTTCCTGAGTTAGAAACTAAGTCTATATGAGATGTAGAGGGCATGATGCTTCAAAAAAAACACAGCTGATGTTAGTTGAACAACGGTTTTCTCTTGATGCCTTCTTTTGGTGCTAAGGCTAGTTCAATCTAGGTGTTGGATGTTGCCAGACTTGTTTTTTTGTTTGGCACTCACTTTTCACGTACTTGGAATTCGTGCACAGAACAAGGATCCAACATACACATCCCCGTCGATTGTCATCCTAAGCTGTGTCAAGAGAATGAACCAATTACAGGTTAGATAATGGTAAAATAGGTAATGTATCTGATGCAAACTTGGTTAAAGATATTGCTTTAAGATTTGCTCAAGTCGCAGTAGTTGTGTTATGGGCTCAGTACGAATTCATTCCAGGTGTATAATTCTACCTATGTACCACAAGCAAATCTATTTACATCTACCATCTTCATCAATACATATGTTTGTACATGATATCCATCAAACCATTGTAAGATGTGTTACAATAAAGGTTCGAATTTAGAATTCTGTTGTACTTCTATAACTGTAATAACCAAACCTGTTTGTTTTTTGCTGCCATTGGGTATCAATATAATCCGAATCTATTACATCTAGAGTTGGAAATCCAATGACTTTACCTCCGAGCATTAGCACTGGGATTGCATCAAGTGAATTGCTAATTTTTAAACCTTTTGACATGCACATTGCTTGTAGCTTTTCACTTATCAAGGGTTTATGGCTTCTATGTGTATAAGGAAGAATTTGCAAATTTACAACGCCTTCAAGATGACTTTGAAACCTTAACCAAAATCTGTCATCAAATAGCTTCCAGTCACTCCATTTATTGCTAACAGGGACTTTGAATCCAATTTCATTCAAGCTTTTTGTCGGTATTGGGCAACGATAAATTCTTACAGGAACTGAATCTGAGTAAGTATTGTTGGTAATCTCAAACACTAAATTCATAATGGTTAGTTTTAAGGTTCCTGGTTTATTAGCTTCCAAAAAACTGGTTATTCTGGGAATCAATTGTCTTTCTAATTTTGCGTAAGCCCAGTGATAATGTTTTAATGTGGAATATGGGTGTAATTTCTGGTAAAGAAATCTACTTGCTACTATGCCGTTTGTGGCTTCTAGACAATTTCTGGGGAATTGAATAACCAAAGACCCCAAACGAGGATCTTCCTTCATCAATTTCTTTTCAACAAGCATTTTGTGCAAGTTGTTAGCTTTGAGTTCAAAACTCTCAGCTAATTCAATACACTCACCATGCAGCGTAATCAAACTGGTTTTATCTATGACAGAGTATGGAAACTCATGTCTTTTAATTGTCTTCCACTGCTCGATATTTCCAGTACTTTCAGGATATTTCTTTATTATGAAGTCAGTGTACATTTTTGGTATAACATGACCTATGAAATATCTCAAATAGTTCCTTCTAGTCAAGTTAATATCCTTGTTTGTAGGATCTACAACATAAGAAATATTCTCCTGCTCACAAGTATTAACAATATCTAGTTTATCAAAGTCCCAAAGTGGTCTATATACACGTACAAGACTATGCCTCCTTGCTTCGTCTGGTGACATGTCCCTGGCTAGTGGTAAGGCAGATGCTCTTCTAGTTCCTGCTAATCCAAATATTGAAGAATTTCCTTGCAATCTTTGTACAAAGGTCTCTATTTGATCATCTCGGTGATGCCCTACAAATAAAGACGATATACCGTATTCATTGCATATTTCATTCATGACTTCATACCTTTTCGTTCTTGCGACTTCCTCAAAATTTGACATACTTTTTGGGTCTACAAAATTATAGTCTAAACTTCGTATCAAGTGTGTAATGTCCCATTTCTTTAACAATTTCGTAATGCCTTGTGCCTCTAGGGTAGATTCTGGTCGATATTTATGATCAATTGTGATGGCATATATCAGTACGTCTTGATTTGTTTCTCGATATTTATGAAGTAACCATGTTAGTAGCATGGAATCTGGACCACCAGATAAAGCTACTGCAATTTTCCTTGGTACATTGTGACCAAAATAACTCCCTAGCACTTCTTTGAATAGATGATCCGTAACGATCATTTAACAGATGCAAAAGTTGAGATTAAACAGTTGGTCGTGTGAAATGTATTGGTATTTGAAAAAGTAAATCCATTGATGGTGTTTCGGTGACGGAAAATCAAAACCAAAAAAAAAAAAAATTTATAGAAAAATTTCCAACGTCTTTTTAAAGATATTAGTCATCTACCAACTCACATTTAAATTGCCATAATTATTTTCTCTGAACCATAGCATGGCTGAACAGGAAAATAGCAATAGTTCAACCCCACAAGGAGCTTTTAGCTTCCCAAAGGAAGAAGAAGAGGTTATAAAACATTGGGATAACGTTAACGCATTTCAAAGATCTTTAGAGTTAACTAATGACTTACCACCATTTGCCTTCTTTGATGGTCCGCCATTTGCCACAGGTACTCCTCATTATGGTCATATTTTAGCATCCACAGTTAAAGATATTATCCCTCGTTACGCAACCATGAATGGTTTTCATGTTGAAAGAAGATTTGGTTGGGATACTCATGGGTTACCAGTTGAACATGAAATTGACAAAAAATTAGGGATTACCTCGAAGGAAGATGTTTATGCCATGGGTATTGACAAATATAACGCCGAATGTCGTTCAATTGTTATGAGATATGCCGATGAATGGCGTAGAACTATTAAAAGACTAGGCAGATGGATTGATATGGATAATGATTACAAAACTTTATATCCAGAATTCATGGAATCTGTATGGTGGGCATTCAAGGAATTATTCATGAAAGATGCTGTTTATAGAGGTCTTCGAGTTATGCCTTATTCAACTGCTTGTACTACACCCTTGTCTAATTTTGAAGCCCAACAGAATTATAAGGAAGTCAACGATCCGGCAATTACAATTGCATTTCCCTTAATCAATGATGCCGACACCGTCTTAGTTGCTTGGACAACTACCCCTTGGACCTTACCAGCTAACATTGCATTAGCGGTCAATCCTAATTTTGAATATGTTAAAATTTTTGATGAAGAGAGACAGAAATATTTTATTTTGTTAGAAGAGTTGATTGGAGCTTTATACAAGAAACCAGCTCAAGCCAAGTTTAAGGTTGTTGAAAAAATTAAAGGTAAAGACTTAGCTGGATTGCAGTACAAGCCTTTATTTGACTATTTCTACGACGATTTCAAAGAAAATGGATTTAAAGTTATTTGCGCTGATTATGTTACTAATGATTCAGGTACTGGTGTTGTTCATCAAGCTCCATCTTATGGTGAAGAAGATTTCCATGCAGCTACAGCAGCAGGAATTATTAGTGAAAAAAAATTGCCACCAAGCGTAGTTGACGATTCCGGTAACATGACAAGTAATGTACCATTAGTTGCAGGTCGCTATTTCAAGGATGCTGATAAAATTATTATCAAAAAGTTAGTCGAAGATGGTAGAATTTTGGTAAATTCTCAAGCCAAGCATTCTTATCCTTTCTGTTGGAGGTCTGATACTCCATTAATGTATAGAACCGTTCCTGCATGGTTTGTTAGAATTGGTGAAATTATTCCGGAAATGTTGGAAAATGTTGAAAGAACCAATTGGGTTCCATCAAATATCAAAGATAAAAGATTTTCTAATTGGATTGCCAATGCTAGAGATTGGAATATTTCAAGAAATAGGTACTGGGGTACGCCAATTCCATTATGGGTGTCAGATGATTTCGAAGAAATTGTTTGTGTCGGATCTATTGATGAATTGAAAGCATTATCAGGACGTGATGATATAACTGATATTCATCGTGAAAGTATTGATTCCATAACTATCCCATCACAAAAGGGAAAAGGTCAATTAAAGAGAATTGAAGAAGTTTTTGATTGTTGGTTTGAATCAGGTTCTATGCCTTATGCTTCTAAGCATTATCCTTTTGAAAATAAAAAATCATTTATGGATGCTTTCCCAGCGAATTTTATCTCTGAAGGTTTAGACCAAACTAGAGGTTGGTTCTATACTTTAACTGTTTTAGGTACACATTTATTCAAGACTGCTCCATACCAAAACGTCATTGTCACTGGTATTGTTTTGGCTGCTGATGGTAAAAAAATGTCTAAACGTTTAAAGAATTACCCAGATCCAGGTCTTGTGTTGGAGAAATATGGTGCTGATGCATTAAGATTATATTTAATTAATTCTCCAGTCTTGAGAGCAGAGACCTTGAAATTTAAAGAAGAAGGTGTTAAAGAAATCGTTTCAAGTGTCTTATTACCATGGTACAACTCTTACAAATTTTTGAAAGATGCTGCTGATTTATTCAAAAAGGAAAATGGTGAAGACTTTGTGTATGATAGTTCTATGCATTCTACAAATGTGATGGATAGATGGTTGTTGGCATCGATCCAATCATTAATTAAATTCATTCATGAAGAAATGGAAGGCTACAGGTTATATACCGTTGTTCCAAGATTGTTGCATTTTATTGATGATTTAACTAATTGGTACATTAGATTTAATCGTCGTAGAATCAAGGGTTATTCCTCTGATGATATTGAAGATACCAAGAAAGGTCTCAACACATTGGCTGAAGCTCTTTTGATTTTATCTAGAGCTATGGCTCCGTTTACTCCATATTTGGCTGATGGTATCTATCAAAGAATCAAACAATATTTCACCAAAGAAGATTTAGAAAAGATAGTCATTAATCCAAAGACAAAGGATTTAAGATCAGTACATTTCTTGAGTTATCCAAGCGTCAGAGAGGAATTATTTGATGAAAAGATTGAAATTGCTGTTGGTAGAATGCAAAAGGTCATCGATTTAGCTAGAAATATTAGAGAAAAGAAGATGATTTCTTTGAAAACTCCATTAAAAGAACTAGTTATACTACATTCAGATGATGCATTCTTAAAGGACATTGAATCATTAAAAGGATACATTAGTGATGAATTGAATGTTAGAAATATCGTTATTACATCCGACGAATCCAAATACTGTGTTGAATATTCATGTGTTGCCGATTGGCCAGTATTGGGTAAAAAATTGAAGAAAGATGCCAAGAGAGTTAAAGCTGCTTTACCTAATGTATCATCTGAAGAAGTTCAACGCTTTGCTGAGTGTGGTAAAATAACTGTGGACGGAATTGAATTAGTTACTGAAGATTTACAAGTTCAACGTGGCTTATCCGAATCAAAAGCTTCTCAAGGACAAGAATTTAGATCACATCAAGACTTATTAATTATTTTGGATGTGAGCTTACACCCAGAACTAGAAAGTGAAGGTTTAGCTAGAGAATTAATCAATCGTATTCAAAGATTACGTAAAAAAGTTGGCTTAAATACTACCGATGATGTCCATGTCCAGTATAAATTGGTTAAAGATACCATTGACTTAAAATCAGTTATTGATGCCAATAACGAATTGTTATTAAAATCAACTAAATTCCCAATTGAAGAATTCAAAGAAGTCGATGAAAGTAAAGTCATCGCCGACGAAGAACAAACTATTAATGATACTGTATTTAATTTAAGATTACTAAAGATTTAAATAGAATAGAATTAAATTAATACATATGTACACTTAGTAAACAATTGTTTTATATTTCCCATGAGCTTAATCCTGCTCCTCCTATGACCACAATATTCTTGTTATTGATCGTGGCGGTGTCACAACACCCTGTATCCGCCACAGTGGTATATCTTGCAGCTTTACTAATAAGCTGATTTTTAAACGACCATAGTCTTACTATCTGATCGACTGAAGTAACAACACAAGATTCATCATCAACTTGTGATATAGATGTAATAGTAGCAGACGCCGCATTGTCTTCACGAAACAACAATTTCATAGTTAACACCGGAAACTCCTTGGTTGTTTCTAGGAATATTTTGCAAACAGTTAACGCATTATCATCACCTCCTGTAATCAATTTGAAATGATCATTGTATGAACAAACGCAAATGGCTTTAACTCCACTTTGATGTAGTTTATGTTTCACCATCAACTCAGGGTCCCCGCTGATTTCCCATATGGTAACAAATCCATCGGTTGTGGATATCAAAATATATTGGCTTCCAGCAAGTTTAAAAAACTGAACATTCAAAATACAGCAAGTCGTATAATTCCAATTGGAAACTAATTGAAACTCTTTTTTTGCAGTATTGAAATCCCATATTTTAATTTGCGAATCTGAATATACTGTTGCAATCTTAAACCCTGTTCTTGTTTCAATTGAATCAAAATCCATTACCCTTAAATCCGGTACATCCTTGGTGGGTTTCAATCTGCTCAATTCTTTCACAGTCGGAACTTCGTCATTAAAAAAATTCAATTTCCATATTATAAATTCTTCATTTGCTGCCGAACTTCCAATGTATTCATTATTTAGGAATTTGATCTTTTGCATTCCTGATATATGGTTATTCATATTCCAAATACCATGAATTTCTCCCGAGGACGACATTTTGCTTATACATATTGTTGAATCCTCAGCTGAAGTAGCAACAAGTTTTGAACTTCCAAAATCTTGTTTGGATATAGAAACATCACGAATTTCTCTTCCATGTGTACCATTTTGAATAAGTCCAAAATTATGCGGTATAAATTTACCAGTGCATGAACAAATACATAACTCATTCTTGGAAATGTAGACGAATCTAAATTGATCTTGCGATTCATTTTTGTAAAACTTGTAATGTCTGTGACCATTCCCTCCACAAAATTCATTCATAATTTCAAGTTGCTTAGTTTCATTCCAGACGTAAAAATACGAAGATTTAAATCCGTAAAGAATTAAATCATTATTATGTAGATAGCCGCCTTCTATAAATCCCCTGCTTATCTTATTTTGCTGGAATATTTCTAAATGGAATGCGGCTTCTTTTGTAACCTTAGCATACATATATACCCCATCCCTTGCTAAAATTAATAAATCTAGGAAAAAATCACCTGAGTTAATAATCGATACTGATGATATCGTATCACCAGAAGATAACTTTCTAAAACTTGAAACATTATTAGGGTTACTTAAGTCTATTAAGGCAATAGAAACTTTTTTCGATGCCAAAACCAACCAATTGTGCTTCGTGTCTATAGTCATTGCAGTTATGGTGAAATTACCATCAGGTTTGGATATTTCCTCCCTTCCTGTAATTTGCAAAAGATTATTGCTATACTCGAATTCTTGTAAAAGATATGAGACTTTAGGATTTGGAGATTCAAGAATGACAAAAAATCTATTGTCTTTAGAATCAGTTAACATATTAGTGACTTTACTATAGTCACCGAAGAAATCATCCTTTATAAAATGGATTTCAGGTCCTTCACGATTAAAATCAAACGCCGTTAGGCTACCGTTACGAGCAGCTATTACTATCACATTAATTTGACTGAAGCCGCTAACAATACCAAAATTTTGAAATTGTTCATGATATCCTAGACTTTTAAAATTCTTGTTATCGTAAGTGATTACATAACCCGTAGATGTCAACAAGACCAACATGCTCTTTGTTGATAATTCATAATAATCTCTTATAAACTCGTTCTTAGCAAAGACAATACCAGTATCTCGAGAAATTCTCTCAAATGAAAATCTTTTTGTTATATGATTACTCTTGTCTAAATCATGCAATCTAATTCTACCATCAGCACCACCAGTACAACAAACTTGCAAAAGCTGATCGTCTATATCCCCAGACCATATATGTTTTCCACGATGGCAATTTTCCCATAATTCCAACTGCTTCAAAAGTGGACTTCCAGGTTCATATTTCCATATTCTTAGAGTACAATCTTCACCTGTACTCATTATCTGAACGCTGTCTTTAGTTTTAAAAAATGACAAATTCCAAATACGAGATCCATGACCCCAGCCAGTAGCCAACACTTGCCCACTTTCAAAATCATACAACTTTATAGATCGATCATCGGAACAAGAAATTATGTATTTACCTCCATTATCGATCTTGACTCCAAAGATAGATCCTTCATGATCCGTTAAATTATGGAGAATCTCTTTGGTTTTATAATTCCATATTATGATTCCATTCATTACTGTCCCTGCTGCAACGAAAATCTCTCCATTCGATAAGATATTAATTGAGCCACTGTACAATATCGATTTTTCATTACAATGAATTTTATCAACTAATTTGCAATATGTTGGATTCAGTATATCTATCTTGTATACCGTATTATGCGAATTCAAGACAAGAATGTACTCTTTATAGAAACAAGATGTAATTATCCATTCATTTATCGCTTTCTCAGAAAGCTCAACAGGATTATTTTCAAGGATATCTGACAATGAAAGAACCATAAATGATCTGCCGCCATTAATTATCAATTTATCACCATTGGGGCTGACGTCAATATGGTGGATCTTGTTTCTTTTAAACACTTGTTTATTGAATACCTGACTTATTTTTTCATCATCAACACGGAAAACTTTTAGTATACAGCCATATCCTGCTAAAACAAAATTCTCATATAGCTTCAAACTTGTGACTGGTCCATAATGATATAACGGCTTAAACGCATCTTCATTCAATGAAGATAACATATTAAAATCATGTTGAACCATAAGATAGATTGTTTAAGATTAGCCGGTTGTAAAAAGTTATGGTTGTAAAATTTTTTTGTAGAGATGCGAAATCTATCAAAAGATTTGTCTATATCTGTCAACAGGTAACGAAATGGTCCTAACTCTATTAATCTCACCAGCGACTGCTAGAGATAGAATTAGTGTCTTTTTTACTTGTTAGGTCAATTTCCCAGTTTGATATATCTCTGGGCATTAATACATTTGTATCTCTTTCTACATTTTAAGCTTCAAGTTTTCTCCCTCTACAACCCGGAAGTTTCAACCCTCTGCTTAATAATCATCATTGAATTTCTTCAAAGCTGAAATTTGCACATTTTCATCTTCTTGCCGCTTCCCAAATCCTGACAAGCTGTTTTCATTGTTAAAGGGCCATATAGTTTGAATTCAGTGAATGAGGAACTTTGATCCGTGATATAGTTAGATAAAGCATCACTCCTATGGGATTGAACCAGTGCATTATTATAAGTATACTTTGAGATTTATGATTTGTTGGTAGGATTGTTGCAGGATGCGGATATGATGACATTGGATATCTTTCTTTGCATGATACCTAATTAGGATTGGCACAACATCAAGAATGAAATTAAAAGAATCGAGTAGACAAGAAAAACATCATATCAAATTTGAATGCAACTTGCATCAACCTGAACCTTTAGATACTTTATTATAAAACATTTGCAAAAATGCAATTTTCAGCATTCTGTGTATGACTTTGCTGATAAAGTGGCAGAACCTAGATGATACAATGTTGAAATCTCCATTTGTTTAACAAACCAAGCAACTTAAACTACTATAAGTAAATCAATTCCTTGGTTTATCCGTATGGAGAATATGCTACAAATCAAACATTCGATGATAAAACCCAAACTAGGAATGTATCCCGAAGCTCGTATTGAAGTTCCTTGCTCTTGGATCGTTATGGCTGCAACATTTTTTTCTTTCCCTCGGTCAATAATAGTTCACGCCAATTGCTGTGGCTGATTCCCAAGTCTTGGTTTTGATTAATGTTTCGAAAGAAGAAAAAGAAGTTACATGTTTAATTATCTCAAGCTGAACGAACGCTTGAAGATACCTCCAAGTTCTATCAAAAGTTTTAAAAAAAGTCATGTAAGACATATATTCAGGGCCAAAATGAGGTGGACCGTCTCAAAAAAAGAGAAAGTTTTATGTATAATGAAAATGGAATTTTATAAAAAGATTATTATTAAAAACAATATAAATTTTGAAGAAAAAGGGCAAAAATAAGAGATAATACTATGAGATTTTGGATAGCACTACGCTGAGAAACGTCTTTATAGAGAATTATTTGATTTGGTTTACGAATTTGATATTCTTAAACGAAAATTTAATTTATAATTAGCAACTGTTGTTACAATTACATTTCATGTCCATTCAGTCAATGCGTTAAAAACCAATTTTACTAAAAACCCAAATCACGTGATCCTCCCTTAGACTCTAATTCTTCATTTGCCAGAGAGCATGAAATTGATATATTATCTCCGCACATCTAGTTACAGGGAAAAGGCATGACATTGCTCATTGCTTAAACTTTATGTTCGTTGTATAGGCTTGTCAAGAACAATATATAGAGAAAAGCAATTTGGACTGATCGAGAATTAATATTAAGGGACTTATCTTGTTCATCTGATTCACTAGTGGAATTTAAAATGACATTAATTTCTTCTCGAAAACGAACAGAAAACTAACTAGAAAAAGCCTGCAATACTTATTCATGTAGTTATTAGATTTGCTTAGATTTGCAAGATACGGTAGAAGCAAGTGAAGTAAATTCAATTCAGCAGTACACATTCTTATCTATCTAAGTATAAATATGTTTTATAATCTCGAAAGTCAGTTCCTGGAATCAACAATCTGTTGAACTGAGTCAACAACTGATTTTTCAAGACCAATTAAATCGTATCCCAAAATCAGAAGTGTCTTCGAATTATCAATTTTTGCCAAGTTTCTAGCAATGACCTCCTTATCTGAACCAGGTTCACCTTCAGGAATCTTTTCTTTGAACTGCGGAAAACGCTTACAAACAATATCAATAATTGATTGCGCGGTAAATCTACCTGAATTCATTAATAACCTTTGATTCTTGGCTTCATCTTTTTCAAAAGCTGCCAAATGAGCTTTAGCAACATCTCGAACATCTACAAATCCACCACGATTTGAAGGTACTTTATCGTCTTTATTTAGCTTCAATATAGAATTTACTAATTCTGAGGAAGTGTTCAAAGTGCTTTTGACTTCTGAATCAAAACACTGTGGACCAAATACAAATGAAGGGTTCACCGTTGATAAAGCAAACGATGCATTGTTTTCCTTAACAAAATCCCAAGCTGCTTTCTCAGCAAATGTTTTGGAGCCTCTATAACCCATCACAGGGCTAGTTAACGCTTCATCCCATTTGATGGTATTCCAATCTGCCTCAGTTATGGTGTCATTTGGATCAGCCTCCCTACTAGCGGTTGAAATAGCGGCATACGAAGAAGTGATAACTACTCTCTTAATATTTTTACCGTGTTCATGAATTGCTTTTAATGCATTTTTAGTTCCATTCACAGCTGGTTGTAATAATTCTTTAGCAATATCAGTCGCTTGAAAATGGAACGGAGACGCAGTATGTAAGAAAACAGTCGCTTCTGGGTACTTTTCTAATACTTGATCAAAAGCTCCTTCTTTTTCAACATCTTCGACAATTTCGTACTCCAAATTTGGCGAATTGTTAAATAACTTTTTCAAATATTCACCTTTTGATTCTGATCTGACCGTACCAACAGTACGGTAGTTACTAGCTAAAAGGGTCTTGACAATATGTTGAGCAATGAAGCCGGTAGCTCCTGAAACTATAACTGTTGTTGCTGATGTCGCAGTCATACCTGATGTTGTTGGATTAATAGTTGAAAAGTTAGAATTGGACAATTCCGACATCCTTTTTATAGGAATTCCATGGTTTGGAAATTGGTACATATCTTTCCTCGTGCCCCCCTCCGCCCCCGGACCACGGCAAGAGAAAAAAAAATCAATGGGGAGTCATTTGAGTTGAGGGAGAGCTTAGCGGGAAATGGAAAAGGACCCAGATCTCGAATAGGAAATTCTTGCGACAAGAGTTAGCGCCAGACAACAATAAGGGTTCGTGTAGATCTATGATTATGATTGCATCAAAGCACCTCTATTAAGTATTTACTGTGTATATATACAAGAATCTGCCAATAAACTCGAATTATCTTAACAAATCACCCTTATTAACGACAAATCCATCAATTACAGCCATAGCAGCGTATAATCTATTCTCAGCTTCTTCGAACACAATAGAATTGTCACTATAGAACACATCATCAGCAACTTCTTCCTGATGTCTTGGTAAACAGTGCATAAACTTCCAGTCTGAAGCAGCTTTGCCTTCTTCAACCAATGCTTGGGTTATTTGATATCCGCTGAACTGTTTCAATTTGGATACTTTTTGTGCTTCTTCACCCATAGAAATCCATGTATCAGTGACCACTATATTCGCATTATTCAAGGCTTGCTTTGGATCGCTCACTATCTCAAATGATAAGCCTTGCTTCTTAGCCAACTCCTCGGCAACTTCATGCACACTTGCGTCAAATTGTATATCTTGAGGAATACATATGGAAACATTTATACCTGATTTCAAACAAGCAATAGCTAAATCATTGATGACATTGTTTGCGTCACCAATCCAAGCTAATTTCAATCCCTTTGTTTCCCCAAAAGTTTCCTTTATAGTTAATAAATCAGCTATTGCTTGCAAGGGATGGTATTTATCACATA
This sequence comes from Nematodospora anomalae, assembly GCA_030572795.1. NCBI lineage: Eukaryota > Fungi > Ascomycota > Pichiomycetes > Serinales > Debaryomycetaceae > Nematodospora > Nematodospora anomalae. The sequence goes on from JAJMBC010000030.1 coordinate 54,463, forward strand.
AAGAGTTTATAATTGGAACGCTAGAGTCTTTACATAAATCCAAAATATCTTGATGTTGGTTGACACGAGCAAAAATACACGAAGTCATAGAGCTGATCACTTTGGTAGTGTCATACATTGATTCGTTAACCCCTAATTGTATATCATCTTTCCCTAGAAACATTGGTTGTGCTCCGAAAAACGCAGCAGCTCCCTCGGTACTTATTCTTGTTCTGGTGGATCTTTTTGAAAACAACAAAGCAACTAATTTGCCCAACAACTTTTGGTGATTTTCTATTGAAGCTTCCCCCGACTTGACTATGTTTTTGAAATGTTGTGCTTTCTTTATTAATGAGTTAAATTCATCAGAGGACAATTGTGATATATTAACCAAATGACGTGGTTGTGCTTTCAAGGCTGAAGTGGTTGAAAGTAATCTTTTTGAAGTAACTGTTCTAACAGATTGCATGATGGAAAATAAATAATGAATTTTGAGAAGAAAGAAAGAAAGAAAGAAAGAAAGAAAGAAAGAGAGGAAAAGGAACGGGAAAAGAAAATGGAACACCAGAGCCTGGCACTGATTTAAATAGTTTTCTCAAACAATGTGAAGAAAAAATTTTCGTCTCAGTTAGGTAATGAGTCAAGAATTAAGCGCGCATAAATTATATGGTCCCACAACTGAATTTCAGTACCGTTAGCTTTTGTCTACCAATTAGAGTAGTGTATTCCTATATGACTAAATTATGTATCTTTTCAATTATTTTGTCCCTTTGTTCCCTCAATTTATCTTTTTCCTGTAATAGTTCCTCTTGCTTCAACCGCTGAGCGTGTTGTTTAGTTTGAAGATCATTCAATACATTACTAACGTTTTCAATTTGCTCGTCAATAGTTAATACTCGAATTGGACATCCGTTCGTTTGTCCATCCTCACCGTCACTATCAGTTTGTATTTCATAATTGAATTTACGATTGAAGTCCAACGATTCTCCTAAAGCTCCCGTATCTTCATCGTCTAATTCAATATCATCATCACGCACCTGCTCAAATTTTCGATCTTGCTGTATGTCCAGACCATCATCATAATTATTTTCATCTGTATATTCGTTAAGAATGGCATTTGCATATTGTTTTGTAGATATGAATGGCATTGAATTTGTTTCTATTGGAACATACTTCTTTTGGGGGGCTGCTCGTAACTCTGGTTTCTGCTGTTGATGTTTCTGCCGTATTGAAATATCCAATTCATCTATATTGGCTATTACTGGATTGTTTTCAGGGTCTTCTTCATCCAACTCTAATAATTGTGCTTCGCCATCATCATGAATAAGCTCAGTCTTGTATTTTGTTAAATTCACTCGCCGATTACTTTGAAAATTTGCAGATTTGGTCCTACTCTTCTTTCGAAATGGTGCCTTTGATAGTTTCACAGATAAATTGAGATTAGACTCGTCACCCTCTTCAATGGATAGTTTTGAACGCAGTACCCCTGATTTCGATGAACTTGTCTTCTTCTTGAATAAAACCTTACTATCTTTTTGAGCATCTAATTGATTTAATTCCTCTAGAAATTCATCATGATCCATTATATATCTGTATTATCAAGATGTGGTGGTTTCGTTGAATTGAATAATTCTCTCTCTGCTACAAGAAACTGAAACCAAAAAAAAAAAATTTCAGAGATCATCACTTTTTTGATCTACAATTAGCTAACCACAACTATTATGTCAGGCATCTCCGATAAGGCTCATCTTCTTCATAGCAAGATGCGTGAATCTCCTTCTGCTAAGATATTCTCACAGGATGAGCTACAAAAACTACTAAACATTTCTAAAGAATCGGATTTAATGATGATTCTTCAAGAATTGATGAATGTAAAAATGATTAAATTGAGTAGGTTAGGAGAAGAATTAAGATTTCAAGCAGTATCTGAAGACGAAGCTAGAAAAGTGTCAAATATGAGTGACGATGAAGCTATGATCTATTCGTATATTGAAGCATCGGGCAGAGAAGGTATATGGACTAAAACAATTAAAGCGAAAACCAATTTGCATCAACATATTGTATCAAAATGTTTAAAGAGCTTGGAAAATCAAAGGTATATCAAATCAATAAAGTCAGTAAAGCATCCAACAAGAAAAATTTACATGCTTTATAACTTACAGCCAAGTATTGACGTGACCGGTGGTCCATGGTTCACTGATTCGGAATTAGACATTGAATTCATTGACACAATATTGGAAGTTATATGGAGATTCATAGTGAATAAGACGTTCCCAAAGGCAGAGGAAAGTGGAGCTAATCCACTACAAACGAGTTATATGGCTAGCCACCCCGGAGCGAACTTGGATCAGGTTTTAGAATTCATAAATTCAAGTGGAGTTTCAAGTGTGGAGTTGGGGTTAAACGATATCAGATCGTTATGTGATGTATTAATATATGATGATAAAATTGAAGAAATTGGGAATGATGATACAAGTGGTATTTTCAAGGCTACATGGCAAAGCGTGGTTGAAAAGGGAATGACTAAATTAATTGATGACTTGAGTGGTTTAATACCTGATTGCACCAAGCAGTATTTGGTTGATACTAAAACTTATAGCATATTTGATTACAAAACAACAATTGAAGATTTACAGGACGAAAAAGATTTAGTTTACTTAGATAGCTGGATCAATGAATAAGGAGAATTGATAGACTCATGCTCGTAGGTAATGATACTCAAAAGTAAAAGATGCTCATGTTCTAAGTAAGCAACATACAATTGAACCAAGAGTTTCTATTAAGACGCTCTATGATGAAGCACAAACGATTCAATAATCTCGATAATGAGATTTCAACTTTGCTTCACCATTTAAATTAGCACTGATTAAGGTTTCTACAGAAGATTTAAAATGATTAAAATTACAGGTGGAGCCTTTCTCTGGTTCTGCTTTATGCAATACTGCGAATCAAAGTCAAATGTGTGCAACGTGATAGCTCTTTTAATACTTCTGAATTATAATTAACATGAAGGTCAGACTTCGATTGAATCTCCTCAAACATGCATTTCGATCTGTTAGAGCAATTTCAAACTATTTGCCATGCTTTTCCAGATATGGGATTCAACAGTATTATTACAAAATTTCACTGACTCGAAAGCGATTCTTAAAAACCGATGACTGGAAGATGAAAAAGTGAAATAACTTAATCCCTTGTCGCAAAAAGCTTCAAACTGAAACTCAACACTAACATCTACTTTGAAGCCGTATGTTATATTTCATATCGAAGGTAAGTTTCACATTTTCTTAACAATTGTTAACATTTACGCAAAGATTAGTTGCAAGGCCTCCTAGTCCTCGTTGTTTCATCGATAGCTCACTGGGCAAAAGAACGCCCATTATCCCTTACTTCTCTTCATTTATCAGTAGTCTAATTGCGATTTGACAGAATCCCTATTCATTCTTCTTCCATTCTTTGAACTCTCTATAATGAGAATACTGTATTTGAAAAACTAATATGCTCTCTTCGAAACCATTTGTTTTTGACATCGATAGCAAAAAAAAAAAGGGTGTGGCAGTTGGCTTTGATAAACTGTAGGACGGAACATGTCAGCAGAGACACCAGTATTATCATCTAAGCAACCCAGTTCGAATCTGGGAGTCTCCTCTCCATCCACGCCACAGTCAAACTCACCATCGCAACTGCCTTCATTAGATCTACCCAAGCCAATATCGCGTAAGGTGTCGTCACGAAGAAAAGCACTCCATGATTTTTATCACTTGGAACTAAAAAAAGCAGATTCCACAGAGATAAGAACAAAGGATAGCAAGGAGGGCAGAGAGAAGGGTACAGCAGATTTAGATTTATCGGATGCTGAGAAATTGCAAAGTTTCATTAAGAATTCGCCGATTGAAGAGATCTTGAAGTTGAGAAACAGCATAACTTCGAAATTGAGTTCATCGAATCAAGCCAAAAAATCCATCATTTACGACAATTATTATGAGTTGATCAAGTTGAGCAATATGTTATCCGACTTGTCCAAGGCAAAACCAAAGAAGCGACTTTCGTCTGGGTTCAAAATATTTAATGATGATAAACAACAACAAGAAAACGACTTAACAAAAGAAGGGTACATTGACGAAGTACTAAAGGACCTACTTAATTTCGCGAATACGGAGGGCTCAAAGTTTAATGGCTCTTTTGATGAGGTTTTAGACAGACTTGATGACGACGCAAGTGATTCCGGAGCTAGTATGATTGCAGTTGCAGAGAATGACGTACCTGAAAATAAAGAGGAGATTATTGATCAAATTAATTATATATTGAATGTGCCTAATATCAGCCTGGAACTGGAGAAATCGCAAGCACTTGAACGAATTGACAAATTGTTAAACAATTCTAAGAATGAGATACTATCGCTACAGTTGACAGAATTGAAAAATAGTTTATAGACGCTATAGTATATCATCAACTGAATGATTCTTAAATTTCCTGCCCGATCGATCAACTGATCTGAACTCAAACCGCGATCCAATTAATGTAAATCCCATGCATTCATCCTCATCTTCCTCAACATTACTTTTCGGAAGTATGACATCGAATCCAAACATTGTGTGTTTCTTGGGGATCGCTCTGAATCCACCAATCATCTCACTGGGGCTAAACCTCCTCTTTCCTTCGTTCCATTCTTTGCACTCCTCGTTACGCGGAACCACTAGTATAAACGAATGCTGGGCATCCCACACGATGATACCCCTTGTTCCCACGACATTTGTGTTTCTTGATTGTAAAACAGTGATTAAGCAGCCATTGAAATCAGCACTGACAAGTCTCGGTAATATATTTGGATTTGCCTGGATCTGGGCCTGTGGGAATAACAAATCTTGCATATACTTCTGCCATAGCTCGTTCAATTGTAGAAATTGTTCGAATTTGGGAATTTTGTATATTGTTAACATGCGGTTTATGGGGAATGATTCGTTATTATTGTTTCTATTATGTGCTTGTATTTTCTTTATTAGCTTCCGCTGATTACTGAATATCGTCGACATGTAGACCTTGAGTTCTTTTCTAGTGGATCGTTTACGCTCTAGTGGAATAGTATCTGACTGAGGCTGATGTAGTAATGATTTTCGCTTGGTTTTTTCAACTTGTTTGAATAAAATCGTTGGCTTTTGTTCACCGTTGGCAGAATACCTTGATTCTAACAACTTGACAATTTCAGATTGCGAATCATAGCATCTTGTAAGTAAATGTTTCTCAAGTTCGTTTGTGGAAGTCATCGCGGTGATGTTGATCGGTTAGTTGGTTGTGTGAACGTTTCTCGATGAGTTTTTTTCCAATACTATTCCCAAAACTAAAAGCATTGTCATAGCATAATATGTTAGGAAGATCCCTGCGATGGTTAAAAGTGATTCCTCGAAGAAAATTATCCAACATCCATGCTCCATTCCAAGATGAATTGACAGACGCTGATTTGGATGATTTTGGACTCGGAGATTTTAAACACTACAAAGAATCTCCAGATTTACTAAAGCACAAACGACAGTTACTCCAGCAGCTAGCAAATACACCACCAGTGATCCCAAGTCCCAAATGTTCATCAATAGCAGAACTAGCCGAACTTAAAGAACCCATTATATTTGTGTCTAAGTTACTGGATCCGCACCTAAATCTAGCCATAGAAGACTACGTTTATAACCTTATGCCCAAACCAGAGAAACAGGAACCAGACATAAATTATAATCGTTTGATGTTCTACATAAACTCTCCGTGTGTTGTTATTGGGAAAAACCAGAATCCATGGCAAGAAGTGAACTTGCCATTGCTCAACTCGCTAGGTATACCGTTGATTCGAAGAAGGTCGGGTGGAGGAACAGTGGTTCACGATCTCGGAAACGTCAATTATTCATTCATGACTACGAAAGCTGCCTTTGATCGATTCAAGTTTGCCCAGATCATAGTGGATGCAATCAACAGGTCGAATTCCACATTTAGGATTGAGGTCAGTGAGCGCGGGGACATTACAAGTGAAGAAATGAATGGAGTAAGGTACAAAATTAGTGGAAGTGCTTATAAGTTATCCAAGGGGAAATCATATCATCATGGAACCATGTTGCTAAGTCTGAAGTTGGATGTTCTTGGCAAGTTGTTGAGTAGAGGTGATGAGTTGGGGATAATTGATGCTATGAGTTCCATCAAGTCTGTTAAATCAAAAGTCACCAATTTGGCGATGGACAGTAAACGCTTTATTGATGTTGTTAGTGACGGGTTTAAGAACATATATGGTGTCAAGGGAAAAGATGCTAATAAAGAGTTTAATGAAATGATGGGGCTAGAGGATTTTGTTGATTCCAATTCTAAGACGGCCAAGGTGTTTACTATTGATAAACATGTGTCATTGCCGCAAGAAATTTACGATACAGCAGATGAGCTTAAGCGATGGTCTTGGAAATATGGACACACACCTAAATTTACGCATACATTAAAGAATGAAGAATTTAAATTCATCATCAAATTTCACGTCGATAAAGGACTTGTTAAAGCATTTGATATAGAGTTTTTCACACATGAAAATAAGCAATATGTTTTGCAGTGCTTTCAATACCTTGAGTCATATATTATGTCTAATCCATTGCAATACACGGGAAGTAATGTGGCCGGATATGTACTTGATGACAAAATTAGTGATTGGATAGGTGAATGTATAGATGGAAGTATATAGAATATAATAGAAGCTATGTAGAGATTAATCCTTCTTCAATCCATGATTACCAGTATAGTTCACCAATTGAGGAGCTTTCCAATTTTTCAATACACTTTCGTCATCTAACTTATAAACATCAATTTCCAAAGGTCTACAACACTCAATCATTCTCAGTTCTCCAACATTTTCGCTATCTTCACCCCATCCCCATTGGGATAAATCACCACCAGGACAAGCACTAATAGCCACCAAAAGATCCTGTTCGGCAAACAACTCGAAATAATCGTCCTTTGTAGCAGGACAAGCTTCCATAAAGTACTGGTCGTATTCATTTAACCCAGTGACTTGAAATACATTCAACACATCATGGACATCAAACTCAGTCAATCCAAACGGTTTGATAGCTCTATATAAGTTGGAGTGACAGTGAGTATCATTATCTTCTCCACTAATCAACTTGTCTGCATAAGGGTCACATCTTGTGCCCAAAGTGTCATGAACACGGCCACCCCATTCGTCGTGTCTGGCAGACATTGTATCGCCAATGATAGTAACTAAAGGACGCAAATAAGGCAAGTTTGACCATAATCTATCGAAAGTGGATACATGGGCGGAATGTAATTGCCTTGTACGCGCGGCCCAAAATCGTTCTTTGGAGTTGTGCTGATTCCATATATTCAAATCACAAACTTGAGGACCCTCAGGAGTTTTGATTCTGAAAATTGATTTGGCCGGAATAGTAACGGCAATACCTGTTCTTGGCTCGCATCTATGAGTTTCTATTTTTGTTTTTGGAGCATCGGCTATGCCTCGGTATAACGATTTATCGGCGTACAACGGAGATCCCGGATGAGGGTAATAAGCCGGAATAGGCTTTGGTAACTTGTAAGTTGTCTGGTGGGGAGTCTGTGAAGATTCTGAAACAACTGCCATTCTTAGATTGGGTGCTGATGAAATGAGAAGAAATGAAAGAAGATTTGAACAGATACCGTGCTGTTTATATATTCTAGGATAGGATAATTTGATAAGATGACTCGGTTGCCGTTTTACTTCGTTTACAATTTCTGTACTACTACATGTATCTCATCAGTTGGATGAAGAATATACATTATCCACTACCAAGTGTCTATATTTTTTTGGTTTCGACAGCGAACAAATGAAATAAAATAAAGCAAGAGAAAAAAGAATCACTCGCTCACGCGAATTGCCTAAATAGGACCGCCACGTGATAACAATCGCGGCATAGTGCCACGCTACATATAGTCAAAGGGCATATTATTTACTGTCGTTGATAGCGCTTAATACCTAATGAGTGATAATCTCCACTTCCCAGTTTATTCAATTCATTTTACATGCGCTTTACTTACTTATCTACCTACGTACATACTTACTTACTTTGTTTAATTATATCCATTATTTAATTATTCATTTATCCATGGAAAATGAAAACTCAAAACTGGAACAAAAAAAAGAGGCGAAACATTCAGCTCGCGTGGCTTTGCTAGGCAACTTGAGCAACTGAAATATGGGGTAATAGCCTGAGATGCCTAATAAACCCACACACTCACCCATTCACACACAGATACAGGTAAATTACCGGTAACAATAATTCTGTGCATCCAAAATAAGGGCCTTGTAAAACAAATACTGGGAGCCGAGAAAACAGCTTTAGTTTTAGAGATGGAGTGGAAGGGACAAGAAAGATTCGCGCCATGTATGGGTTGACCAGGTCGAATTAATCCATACAACAGTTAAAATATGTCCGGCGAGAAACTAATTGTTACAATCACATTGACTTATAATACTGGCTAATGAAATAATAAATCAATTTATGTATCAGCAAGTGAAAGTGAGAATTCATTTCATGGAGAAATAATTGTCTCGAGGAAAGAATCGGTGGGACACTATTATTTACTTATTGGGGTTGGACCTTGAACTGAGGGGTTATTTCACCTCACACTTTAGCCTTTCGACTTACCCGATAGCACTCTCTTTATGTCATATTTTAGTATAGCTGTAGTAGGTGCATAACCACTGTCACGTTGACTATATAAGCTGTGATACATTTCCTCTCTTGAGATTTCAACCACTTCAATCATACACCTCTCCACACATTGCAGAAACTATTCATCAACCAATATCGTAAAGCACTCATGTACAGATCAGTTCGTCATTTCACAACTAGACCAAGGTTATTAACCAACTACGGTTTCGTTGGATTAGGCCAGATGGGCCAACACATGGCCAGACACATTTACGACAAGTTGGAACCAAATGATAAACTATACGTATACGACTCGGTTCCTCAAGCAACCACGGCATTTGTATCATCAGTAACGCAGAATAACCCGGCAAACGCTAGCAAGTTGACGGCATTACCTTCATTAGCATCATTTGTATCTGATGTGGACAAGCAGTTGGATTTCATAGTCACCATGGTGCCAGAAGGCAAGCATGTTAAAGCCGTGATTGAAGAGCTTGTGTCTACCTACAAGCAAGCGGTCATTTCCGGGGGAGGCGCTAGTGGCGCTGGTACTACTACCTTTATCGATTCCTCAACCATTGACATCCCCACGTCTCGCGAGGTTCACGAGTTTGTCAAGGCGCAAATCCCCACTTTTGATTTCATCGATGCACCAGTGTCCGGTGGTGTTGCCGGCGCTAGAAAAGCTACATTATCCTTCATGTTGAGTAGAGACAACCACGAGACCATCTCGTCGGAGTTGACCAAGTTGTTGAATAAGATGGGTAAGAATCTTTTCCCCTGTGGTGCTACCCACGGTACCGGGTTGGCTGCCAAGTTGTCAAACAACTACCTCTTGGCAATCACCAACCTCGCCACCGCCGACTCATTCCAGTTGGCTAAGGCATTTGGATTGAATTTACAAAACTATGCTAGGTTGGTTGCAGTGTCCACCGGTAAGTCTTGGGCCAGTGTTGACAACTGTCCCATTGAAGGTGTTTACCCAGAGAATCATTTGCCTGCAGACGTCAATTTCAAAGGAGGATTCATTACCAAGTTGACGAGAAAAGACGTGGTGTTGGCTACAGATTCTGCCAAGTTTAAGAACAGATTCTTGTACCTTGGTGATGTTGGTAGACACTGGTATGATAAAGCATGCGAGAGAGAAGATATTGCAAGTAGAGATTTGGGTGTCTTGTATGAATGGTTGGGAGATTTAAAAGAAGTTGACGGGGAGATTGTAGATACCAAAAGGAAATAACCGCAAGAGTAAAGTAAGTAGGTTTTGTTAATAAATATACAGGTTTAGTTTGGCAATGGTTGTATGTTTATTCTATTACATAGCCGATAGTTAATAGCCGACTTCTTGGAGTTAGAAACTACAATTGGAATATAAGTAGACACCACCAGAACCGGCCATTAGTAGACAATCTTCAGCATAGGGCCCGAGTGAAATAGATTGGAGTGTCCTTAGAATAGGGGACTTGAAAGAAGCCAGCCAGCACGGAAGTTGAAGATGCCACAAGAAAATAAGTTCAAAGAAGCAATACGCAAGTGAATTAATGAATGGATATTTATTCTTATATCTTTATAATCGCGTCTATTCTATTACGTAGCCAATCTTGAATCCCGGTATTTGGCTCAATTTGCCACTTTTAGTATTATTATTAACCACCTGATTCTCTGATGAACTAAGCGACGACTCTTCTTGCATATCCTTGGATTCGGAATCATTGATTATGTCAAAACTATTCTGACTTGGTTTTAGTGTCGGTTGATATTCCCGATGTTCTTGTGACTGGTCCTCTACCTGTTCTTGTTGCTGTTTCTGTTGCTGTTTCTGTTGCTGCTGTTGTTCTTCTCTTTCTTCTTCTTGCTCTTGTCGATGTTGTTGCAACTGCTGATCTTCTTGTTCCACTTCATCTTGATAATGCCTTTTAATCCTGGGATTCCTTATATGGTGTAAGCTATTATTCAATCTAAATATATCTTCATCTGCTTCTCCATCAACAAATGCCACGGGTTTCAAACCGGGTATAATCTGACTAGGACGTCTATAACTAAGATCGTATATGGAGGAGCTAACCGATTGGTTTCTCTCACATTGTGAGTACGGCTCATGTTGTGATTGTTGAGGATAATACGCTTGCGGTTGTTGTTGGGTGGTTGCAACCGATGATTGTGATAAAGTCAATAATGGCATTGTTTGATCTATTGGCAATTCCGTCGAATTCATAGAAGATATAGAGGAACTTCTAGAAGGTCTTACTGGACTAAATGATTTTGGAGGCAAAATTGGCGAATGAGCTGAATCTGTAATATCCTCTTCTTGTTGGTCATTGCCATTTCTAGATATTCCCGGTACCGTCAAATTAGGTATATTTGAATTAGCAGATGGTACTTCAACACGACTGGAAACGCTTGGATTTGATGAAGCTTTAAAACCACTTAATTGTTGAATCAATAAACTCCTCACCGGTGCCACACTATTTGAATTAAGAAGAGAGGAAGTTGCAAATTGTGACAGAGAAGAAAATGATAAATCATTCTCTGATTCACTACGATCTTTCGGATCATCTATTCTTAACGGTGATAAACTTAACGAGCCTTCTTCTCTTTCTTGATAAGCTGGTGGTGGTGGTATGCTAGAAGATTGTGTAATATGAGCTTCAAATGGTGGTGGATTGATTGATGGTTTTCTTAGCAAATGGATAGGACGTTGTACCGGCAGCAAAAATGGCGAAGTAAAAGTACCGGGATGTGGTTTTGCTTGTGGTGAATTGATTGCCGTGATAGAAGCTTCATCCTTTGGTTTGTACAAATTTGCTTCTAAATGAATATCACCATCTCTTTCCGTTACACCATCATCATTTATACTACTGGAGTTGATATGGTAAAATTCAATAGGTGTTGTTGAACGACTATTGTTTTCAACCATGGAATCCAAATGATTTGCACTAGAACTACGTGATCTAGAACCAAACATGGCACGGATTACTCCTCCATTACTACCACCAGTGCTACTACTACTGTTATTATTACTGTTATAATTATGCGGCGTATGTTCCACTAGCGTCACTCCTGGTGATAATGGGGGGATAGCAGCATGATTATTATGCGGTTGTGATGATGCTGCTGGTGATTGTAGATTTGGTTGTGATGAAGGAACTAGATCATCATAAGCTGGTAATAAAGTATTTCCGTGTGCAGCCAATGGCGATAAAACATGTAATGGAGAATCAATGGATATTTCATAATGCTTTCTCTTTTCACTATTTTCCGGATCCACTTTACTTATACGCAAACAGATTTTAATCCAGTGATGTGCTTGAATATTTTCATATGACGTATCAGGATGTATTTGACAATTTGTTCTCCCATCGAGTTCTTTAGGAACGTATAATTGAAATTCTAACTCTCTAGGTAATATATCTTCGTCATATTGATCTAACCCAACATCTGATTCATCTTCAGGGTTTTTAGATAATAAGGACCGACCCTTTCTTGCCTTATGTTCCAATAATAAAAATTTCTTTGGTGGCTCCATTCTATGAACTTTTTTATTACAGCAATAATATTCTAAATTTTCTGTAATATAGATTCGTATTCTATGTAACGCAACTTTACCCCAAAGTGGAACAAATCTAAAAGCTAATGGAAGATACAGATTCAACACGACTGATTTTGCACCAATGACAATATCATATCTAATTTGGTCTTCCCAATCTCTGGTAATAATAATAGATTCATTTTCTTCCAAACTCGATTCTGAAGGGGTTCTAATAATATTGATGGGTAATCTTCCCGACAAATTGGTCTTGAAAGTGCCGGGACGTAAAATAGAAACCTCCAAGTAATAACCCGTACTTCCAAATGTAACATTACAAGTTTCAGGTATTGAAGGTGGTAACGGGTGCTCGAAACTATATATATAATCACCGGGAGCAAAATACATATTTGAATAAACATCATTTGTGGATGGTGAAACTATTGTAGACAAGTCCGTGAATGAGGAGATTTCAGACGAACCCATGGAAGGCGATTTAGCTTTTCTTATGAAACTTGGCGACAAGTTTCTTGTGAAAAAATTCGAACTATCATTCGAACTTTTTGATGAAGATACTGGCGGTCGTTGAGATAGAGGCGGGGTATTTGATCTGACTGAACTTAGGTCTTCGTAATTATGCCGAGTACCGTCTTTTTCAATATAGATATCAGCACCGTTATTCAGGAAATGGCCTGTAGGATGATTATTAGCAGCTTGGAAAAAGGGCCATGTGTGGGTTATGATGTCGTTAGTCTCATTATATTGACTCTTTTTCGGTGGTATACCCTCAGGCCAATCTGTCTTTTGAGCTCCTTTGAAGGTTAGGGTGATTGATTTGATTTTGGTTGGCTTTAAGACCCGTATATACAAACAGCCTCTTAATATGGTGGGAGGTCTTGATGAGTATTCGTGTGGCTCAAATCCTTGAACAAACAAGTTCTGTTCCGAAGGTATAACATATGCCAGTAATGATGAAGTCGACGCTGTTGGCTTATCAGGTAATGTCGGGATAAAAATTGAATGTTCATTAGTTTGATTATTTGTTAATTGCAGGGGAGGAAACAATGGTGAATTGGGTGGTTGCATTATTGAAGGGAGGTAAGGGGGGCAGTGTATGTGTGAATATATAGGGATCTCAATACATAAGATAAACCTCACTTATTGAAAGACCCTGTAAACAACTAGATGATGCTCAAGGGAAGGTGTGTAGAATAGAAGCTCAGTAGATCGATTAAACAACCAACGGCGATTTGAAATTTAAGTGGTTAATAAATGGCAGTAGATTTTGAGGCGGAAATTAAAAGCAGAAACAAGAACAAGAATAAGTAATAGAACAGAAAACAAATTACTATTGCAAGCGGTTATCTCCATTTTCTGTTTCATTATTTTAACCAGACCACAGCTGCGATCGCAGCTATTGTCGCACCTTTGATAAATATCATCATCACGCTAATGGTTGTCTTTTGGAAAGAAGTAGGTCAATTCGATGCCAGGGAAGTGAGGCGGACGGAAAGATATTCTTTTTCTTCATGCAGTTGATGAATATTCGCTCGGTTTTTGCTGTTTTAGCAAAAAAAAGAAAACTGAAAAACCCAAAGAATGACAACAAGAAAAAGAAACGAACCACAAACGGTTACTGACGTTTTATTAATCAACTTACGATATGATATGCTATGATATGATACGGTATGGTATGATGGTGTGTTGGCTTGAATGATGGGTATTGATTCGGATACATCATAGTGTGTTCCACGAAATCTCAGTCATCGATCTTCTGTCCAGGGCAGAACAGGGGAAAAAAATCAAATGAATGAGTGAATGGAATCAATGAATTCCATCGACAGTACATCAACTTCCTTCACTGTCATATATTATCACCTCTTCTCTGAATTTAGATATATTCAATGCTTGGCACTTATCTCTCGTTATCGTAGATGCATGGTTTATAATTCTCCCTTTTGTACTTTTCGTTACTGTTGTGTCGGAACGACTGGGATTACAAAAGGAGAGATTTGATTTGCACATCTAACTTGCGGAGTTTCAAGCGAAATGAAAAGGCTCAAACTTCTAAATCAAGCTGGTTTCAATAATTAGACTAAGTAATCTACATGCGCACTGCTATATGTATAGTATATAATTATTTGTGTTAGAGACATGGAATCTGGAATCTGGAATCTGGAATCTCTAGATTGATTCTCCACTACGTAATCAATTGTTAATTAACTGACGTGTGGAGACTGAGGAAAAAAAATATGTGAAAACAAATCAGGGCCCATAATTCTATATTTTATCTACCTTTTTTTCTTACATTTCGTTTCATTCTAATTGTGTGTTCTTCTATTACAACCATTTATGGTTTCATCAGCTTCTTCTGCATATTATCAACGCCCACTTGTTGTACTAAGGTTCTTCCCTGTGTGAATTTAGATCCGCTTCTGTTTCTTTTCAAGCTAGAGTATAATACCATTAGTATGTTCCATGAATAATGCTGATTTCCAGATGCGACTTGAATAGAAAGTCGCAAACTCTAGCCATATCTAGTCGCCTTGGGAATAAACCAAAGGTCTCTTTTGATTCTCTCAATGGCTTTTGACTAACCGCCTCCGATCTGTATTATAAATTCCATATACACAGAACTGACTGGAGTAAAGAACAATTTAAAACTCGTACAACGTAGCAAGTGGTTTTAAAGTCACCTATTTCGCGCACTCTAGGATCTGTGGTAATGGTGAAACTGCAAATATCGCACTCTACTTGTATCATTTTCAAAGGAGTTATGCGAGGCTGACCTACGTACGATAATCAGGCAGCGCGTGAACAATTGCCTAGAAGTTCCGTTTGAAAAACAAGGGCTAAAGTCCAATAACTAAACACTACAGATACAAGACAAGTCTGTACTTCAAAGATCTTTTTAGTGTTTGTTCTGTCTTTATGTATCATCGTTAATTATTTTTTTCAATTTCTTTGGTGTTGGCTGTGTCATGGAGAAGCCCTCAGCTGCTAGCCATAGCAGGCGGCTTCACGGCTTCAAGAGCTGTATGGCATTGAAAGTTCTTTCCATGGTAGCATTATGCTCTAATTCAAGCTTTGGTGTAGACGATTCAACTCTTTGGTTTGGCATAAGTGACGAATGCTTCATTATTTATCTAAGGCTAGTTGTTTGTTTTCCTAAGATCACATGTCTGTAGACGTAAGCGAGATATCAGTAACTGAATACACAGCCTACTGTTGAGAACCGTATCTACAGCTGAGAACCATGTCGGATTATTACTTCAATGCTTTAGATACCGTAACTTATATTTAGGCACCTCAGTTATTACAAAACTTAGATTCACTACGTGAGTTCGAGTTGCTTAAACGCATCGCAACCTTTCTTCTTGTCTCTGCATTTGTTTCGAAATAGTTGCAAAAACGTCATCACCATCTTGAACCGTTCTCGCACGAACACAATACCGTCACCGTATCTACAAAAATTTTCCACAGAAAAAGCCCATCCCACCACAATCCAATCCAACCCAATCACAACACTCCCTATGGATCATGAATCCACTACTACGAGCAACCACGCAACGATGTTTTAGACACTTCTACTCCATAAAGTACACGCCGCCCCCCAACTTCAAAATCATTGAAAGAAATAGAAAAATCATCACCGCATTCAACCCCGAAGTGTGCCCCAATGAGGCATCGGCGATATACACCAATCTCGGGTGGTTCTACATCCCCGCGCACTTCCACTTGAGCGAAGAGCCAAGGGACTTGTTGAACGCCGAGTTCGAGAAGCTCGCCGTGGACACTACAACCACGCCCGAGATGAAAATGAACGCGAAGGCGCAGGAGCAGCACGATGCGTTGCAGCAATACATCTTGGACTGGTGTATGTATTACGTGCCCACAAAGCTCAAGGTTGCGCGGCGCAAGGCGGAGAAGGCGAAGCGGTTGGAGATGTTGTTCCAGGAACAGTTGTTAGATCGAGAGGAGATAGCGCAGCGGCGAAGGGAGGTTGAGCGACAGCGCCAGGAGGACCTTGACCATGAACAGATGTTGTTTGGCCGAATGCGGGAAATAAACCATCATGGCGAACGTGATTGGAGACGCAGACAGGAGCTTTTGTTCCGGTTGGATGAAGGTACGGGCAGGTATGAGATCTTAGGCAAGGTGCGGATCATCCACGCATGGAATTACTACACATCAAAAAGATTGGCACAGTTGTTTGATGCTGAAGAAACCCAGCATTTGTATTTGAAAGAAGCAAAGAGAGTCGTTGCTGCTGAGTGGAAAAATATGAGTAATTGGGGCAAGGAGCAAATTCGTCAGGAATACGAAGAATTGTTGACATCAGGGTACGACATATTTGTGGGAGAAAAAGTACCACTTGAAAGACTTTTAAGTGAGGAAGTACTTGAAGGTGGGTATAGGTGTAAAAATAACAAGACTGGTTGTAAAATCGAGAGAAGATTATTGAAAGAAGCTAAGGAGAATCGAAAAAGAGCAGCTTTGGGATTGGAACCACTCGTTAAGAAAAAAGGTGGCCGCCCAAAAAAGGAAAAAGTTCAAGGTGAAGAAGTAAAAGATCCAGCTAAACGAAGAAGTAGAGGAAGACCAAGAAAGGTTAAAGTAGAAGTTGACGAAGAAAAGAAAACGGAAGAAAGCATTGGGTCAGTATAACCTTATAGCATATCTTGTATATATAACGATTAATACTGTAGTAACATACTACTCGCCAATTCAGAAATTTTAATTGCAAATCGCGACTAAATTTTTCACCTACCTCCTAATGCTATATCAAATGAGTTTTAACAAAATCCATTAGCATAGAACGTATGGTCTACTTATGATAAAACTACAGCCGGCGACTAGTTTATTGCGAAAACTTGAAATCCTACGACGGTACTCGATACCGATATCTAATCCAAAGCCCAGTGGCGCTGAGGAGAACACACCTACCTTCACCCTAACTAAACAAGACATCAAGAAGTACTACACGTTCATTAAAATCGCCGAGGCAGCACCCACGATGAACCCCGATACAAAGCTAGAGAAGGCAATTGGGCAATGGAACAGGAAGTCGGTTCGGGAGCTAACGTCGATCCGTAATGCGTTCGAAAACATTGTTTATGAGCTAATGCACAAATTACATTACCCCGAGCCGAGAATCGTGGAGGAGAAAGATGTGGACGTATGCGAGAAGGGCAATGGACGACGGGATGATGCGTTGGATGTGGGCAAGATTTATAAGAAGATAAAGTACTACTACAACCTTACGTCGGGGACGTACAGTATGAAGTTCCCCATCAAGGATAATCGAGTATTCGATTACTTTGTGTATACTAAGATTCAGGGAAGCGGTGGTAGTGAGCAGGAAAAGGCGCGGATGTTGAAGAAGTTACGAAGACAGTGGCTTGACACCTCAAGCAAGGATCGCGAGGTGTTGATGTCTCAATACGAGGATTTAGTTTTATCAGGGAAAGACGTCTTGGATAATGAAATAACGTCAGTGCAAGAAAAAGAAGGGTATGATGGAGTAGTGAGGGTGTTGGTTGGAGAATCGGAGCCAGATACATTTTACACACCATATAAAATGAAGCTTATCTTGAATCAAACAACGGGAACTGTGCGGATGCTATCTAATATTACCTCAATACATTCGTGGAACTATTATCTTACCAAACGGTTTCAGCAACTAACCGGATTAAAGGGGGATAGAATGAGAAAGATACAACAAGAATGGAGAGAAATGGGGGCAAGAGACAAGGAGTTGATTAGATTTGAGTATCTATCGTTGTTGACCTCGGGCAAGGATTTTTTCCACGGGAAAGAGGACAGGATAGAAGTCAAGGCGCAAGCAACGTCGACAGTGGCGGCAAGTGGCCATTCCTACGTTGTATTGCGATTGATTGGGGAGTATCCGGAAGTGAACTCGTGGAAACAAGTTGCCAAATTACGGTTTGTCAGGAACCAGACTGCTGGAAATATGATCATTGTTGGCAAAGTAGATTTGAATCACGCATGGAATTATTATTTGGGCCTACATTTTTGGAAGCAAACACAGGAATCCAATCGTTTTCACAAATACAACCAGATTTTACAAACTTGGAAAGATTTGGGTGAAAATGAACAAGAATCATTTAGAGAAGAGTACGAGAACTTGTTGCTTTTGGGCAAAGACATGTACATGGGTAAGATTGTAAGCATTGAAGAAAAATTCAAAGCAATCGGGATTAAGAATGGAATGGTTGAAATAATTGGTCAAATAATTGAGAATAAAAACAACCTAGGTAGTTATCGTAAGCTTCGTCCTATACCCATAATGGTTGATTATCAAAATAGCAAAGATATACACATATTGGGTGAAGTCAATGTATGGCACGCATATAATTACTATTTAGGCACGAGATTGAACGAGGAAGATACGCCAAGTATTGAAATGATTGAGAATGAATGGGAAGAAAAAT
This sequence comes from Nematodospora anomalae, assembly GCA_030572795.1. Taxonomy (NCBI): domain Eukaryota; kingdom Fungi; phylum Ascomycota; class Pichiomycetes; order Serinales; family Debaryomycetaceae; genus Nematodospora; species Nematodospora anomalae. The sequence goes on from JAJMBC010000030.1 coordinate 73,092, forward strand.
GGCCGGAAGAAAAGGAGAAAATCAGATTAGAATATATCGAATTGCTTAAATCGGGGAAAGACATGTTATATGGTGAGATTGTATCTGTTGAAAAAAAATTGGCATTGAAAGATCAGTTGGTTGTACTTTCCGGAGTAGGTGTGAAGCAGGCATTTAAAAAGAAGAGCAATGACGCCAGAGTTAAGACTAATCCAAAGACCGGAAGATTTATCATATTGGGAGAAGTGAAACAAGACAAAGTACGGGATTATTACAAATATAGCAGATTACAGGAATTGAATGAAGAAGGGGAATTAGAAAGAGAAGGATCAGAAAAAAATATGGAAAACATTGTAGAGCAAGAATGGCAAGAAATGAGTATTGATGAAAGAGAAGATGTTAAACAAGCATATGAGTTGTTATTGCTGTCGGGTAAAGATGTAATTAATGGACAGTTGGTGAATTTGTAATGACTACGACATGATATAGCGACCTGAAGGCGTACTTGCGGGAAGAAGACGAACAAGAAGAAGAAGGAAAAAAGAGGTAAGAAAAATGGATAGTTAGAAACGACACTAACCAAGTTGAGACATTAGAAACTTATGACATTAATTTCAAGCTGGGGCAATGCTGTCACGTGTAAATCGTTTGTTTAGTAGAGACCCGGATGGGTGGACGAATGGATCATGCACAGCCTACTAAAATACACCGAATATCACCTCGGTTTTAAGTGGATATTCACCTAGAGTATATGCAGTACTAAATAGAATACAATAACACTACTCCACAATTTTCACAGCGAACAAGTGATGATAAGAGTTAGCGTACTAAGTGGTAACTTGGTAGGTGGTCGGTGATAGCAGATGATATTAAGTGATGTTGGTAGTGGTTAACCATTCAACATGATTTATCAATAAACGAAATGAATTTGCTACAAATTCATTTGCATTGTTGTTCTCCTGTTGAATTCAACACCGTCCTCATTTCTGTTTTTTTTTCCCCTTTCTGATGTCTTTTGATACTTTCGATTCCACTTTCATTTTAATTTTCACTTCTTCTTCCCTACCAATTCGTTCTCTCGAAATCGATCATTTAGATTTTATACAGTATATTTGCTCGCTACTGCACTTATAAAACATAGCAATGGTTGTTGATTCATTAATTTATCATCCTACTTTAACCAAGTTAGTCAAATTCTGGGATTCAACCCCACAAAGAGAAAAGACTTTTAGATTATTAGCTTATTTATCTAGATTCTTGGGCTATTATGCTTTTAGAAAAGGCTATTCCAAAGAAACCGTTGAGTTGTTCAAGAATTTGAAAAATCACTTTTCATTCATTAGAAAAGGTATGAGATTTCTTAAACCAGTTTCTCACTTGCAAACCGCTGCCAAAGCTTATGATAATAAATTATTAGATCCTATCTTACAGGCTACTACCATTATAAGAAATTTGGGTTATGCTAGTTATTTGGCCATTGATGGGTTTATCTTTTTCAGAATGTTGGGTATAGTTGATGCCAAAAAATGGCCAAATGCCGCGAAATATGCTTCAAGATTCTGGTTGTTAGGTTTGGCCGCTAGTGTAATCAATTCCTTAAGAATCATATATTCGTTGAATTCATATGAACAAGAATCAAGCGATGAAAAGGTCTCCACCACTGATTTACAAGCTATTAACAAAAAATTATATTCTGCAAAGAGAAAATTGGTTTGGGATATATTAGACGCTTTTATTGCTTTGAATACCTTGGATGTATTGCATTTCACTGAAGGTGATGTGGGATTGGCAGGAGTCATTACTTCCATCATGGGCTTAGAAGATATGTGGAAAGCAAATTAGATTTATTTGTAATCAATTATATACTTATACATATTACACATTACTATTCACTTATTCACGCGGCATTCGTAGCCTACATTAAACCCAGACCAATAATATTTCATCAAGATTTGCTTTAGCTCTTTTTCTAATTCAGCGGAATTTGATTGGGATTCAATCAACTCCAGTAGTTTGGGTATATCTGCGCTAACGTTGATTATATATTTGTCCAACTCTCCTTCCCCTTCTCCTTCTGGTTCTTTTTCTTCCACCACCTCCTCTGGTTGCTCAAGCCTCGGTATTTCATCCACATCAATATTTCTCATTTTAGCATACGATTCATGGAATTCCTGCCATCTTTTACTTATCACTTGATCTATTTGTCCCATGGAAGCAAGCTACTTTCCCAAGTTCACCGAGTTATCAAACTCATTAAATTGGAAAACTGAACAGTACACTAAACATTACATGAGTCGTCGCGCTTAATTCACATTACCGAGCGAACAAACCAGCATCAAATTAAACTGTCAGCATTCTCTTAATCACCCATCAGCTTAAGGCTGTTCTGTCCGAACTTAAGCAAAAGCAGTTGCAAAGGTGCTAGAGAAGCTAGAGAAGCTAGAGCAAGGTCAGAAAGGTCTTGTTTCCAGCGTAGGAGTAGCAGTTAAAAGGTATGGGATCCCCGAACAACTTCACGGCGACGAAAGAATCTTGGTGTGTGGAAAGGCAGTTGTGCCCTACCAACTAATGTCTCCCACTCTTGAGAACTAACTGTTCAAGTAGATGCTTAACAAAGGCACCAAGGGGTAACGTTTCGCGCATCGGGGCGCATCGATCTTACAAGAAAGCAGACGCAAACGGCGAGAAGTAGAAAGTATACCAGACAAATCCGCTTGCTTCGAGTTACGAGGTGCCTGAGCAGTATCTGGGCGTTGCAGCTGCGGCGGCTGCAACTTGCAAGAAAAGCGAGAAGGTCATTATTGTTGAAGCAGTTTCTGCAGGTTGCAAAAACTACCAACCACGCTTGTTCGCAACAGACATGATGAAGATGAGAAAATGAGACCATCATGATGATGAAATTAATGGAGATCTCGAGTGGCTATCAGTGCGAACAATTTTGATGTTGCACAAGGCTGGTTTGATGCAGCGACATTCCAAGGTAATACTTTGCTTCCGCGAGGGAAGAATGCACCTTAAACTTGGCTTGCTGTGGTTGGAGCATGTTTTTATCTCGCCATAATTCCCTAAATGCCTGATGAATTCCGAGCTCTTCTGGTCGATGGACACAATTACCGTGCTGATGATGACAACGAGTTTATTAGAACATGTCGCGAGAACAGAATCGAGGCGTTCAATTTCCCGGAACATACTGCCAAAACTATGTAGCCATTGGATCTTTTTTTTTTTTTGACCACAGAACAAGAGTATTCCTCATCGATGAATGCATCAGTCAGGGCCAAGAAATGAAAAGGAGTGAAACAAACGAGCTCTATTGACAAGTACAAAGCGGTTCTCGACAAGAGTATGAATGAGAAATGCATAAAGGATGCAAGGGCTACTGCTGGATTGTTGGAAGAAATGGCTTTTTAGTTTAGGAAAATTATCAAACAACGATTGGATCCCTTCACGAAGTGTATCACACAAGAAATCCAAGATTTCTAAGGAAACTGAAAAAGAGGATAAGGTCAGACGTTTGGCAGTAAAACTTGTAACTTCAAGCCAAGTTGCTTAGAGTAAAAAGGTCGGAGAAAATAATTAATAAAACAATATTATGACGATAGAAAATAGCTATAGAAAATGGCTAACTCTAAGGACCAAGCCAGAAGTTTTGAGCGAGTCCGAACAAGATGTTTACCCAAACTGGTAAATAATTCTCTCATCAACATTTCTGTTCATACTCTAGGATTCAGATGTAATTGTTTTGTAGCGTTATCTAGTGTATGGGAAATGTGGTTAGACATATTTCGTTTTTTTTTCTGGTATACTTTTTCGTTGCCCTCATCTCAAATCCAGTTTCCGAGTATCAGAATATAGTCTAGTCGTTATACATCACTGCATCATCATTAGGAACCGACGCCCTCGCCGCCATGTCAAAAGAGCTCAGAATACACATAGGCAACATCTCTCCCAAACTAAAAGAGTCAGGTGCCTTAGAGACCCGGCTCGCCAGATTCGACGCCAGGATCGTAAAACCCTTGGAGTACCACACTAAACCGGCACAGGTATCGTATTTTGCATATGCCACCATGCTCATTACACAGGCAAACTACGAGAAGTTGCGAAACAGCTTGAACGGTGTGTTGTTTATGGGCATGAAACTCAGTGTGGCCTTAGCCAAACCGAGTTTTCATGATAGATTGAAATTGCAAGCACAGGAAAACAATACAAAGAAAGAGGAGGAGGAGCACAAGCGTGACCGAATCGTGGCGTCGCGGTTGGATCGTATCCTTGAGTTCAAGACAACATATCCTACCAATAACATCACTTCGGCACTAGTAACTGCCCCGCAGGGTTCAGTGTACTCGGTGTCGGAACACACGTACCATAACGGTTCCGGGAGCACAAAGAATCCACCTCCCGCTCACCGGTTGGATGGAATGAGGTCGTACGGGGCATGGATCACGCCGAGAAAGGACGAATTCAAGTATCGATGTGGAAAGGGACAGATTGTCAAGGGGGTGCATCGAAGAAGTGTACGTAAAGACAGCAAAAACCAAACGTTAAGAATCTTGATTAATGGCGAACTCAAGACTTTCAAGAATTACAAGACGAAATTATGGGGTGTTGAGAAGAACAAATCCGTTATGGATTTGACTTGGAGGTTTTTGGATAACAGGTGGAGAAGCGGAGATGATCATACCATTGAGACATTATGTCAACGAGCAAATTACCCTACAGGAGATATTATATATTACGGAGATGACCATAGGCGTGATGTAGAAGAAAACGTTCATAATGATGTTGATGTAATTAGCAGGAAAAATGAAGCTGAAGATGGCATTGAATTGAAAAAGAATAAGAGTATACTAGCTTCGTTATTGAAAAAGTTTGATTTTGAGAAACCGGTGGAGATTGAAGATAACGGAATCGATCAACAAGACATCCTTTATGATTCTAAGGGTCGTCGAAGAGTTCAACATTACGATTATGAAATTGAAGGCAAGATTGTCGATGCAGAAGATGACGAAGATGGTGACGTAAGGGAAAAAGCTGGTGTTATTCTTAATGCAAATGATGTGATTAAACAATATACAGATGGTCTAATCCGTCAAAAGGATATTTATTATGATGAAAGCGATGAAGGTAATGAATTACAAATGGATGAGATAGAAGAGAAAAAGAATGATACAACTACGGAAACAACCATTGATAGGCTCCATCAAGAAGAAATCCACGGAGAAAATAAAGAGAAACACGATTCAAGTAAGGATGAATTTATTCAAAGGTTTGGTCAACCACAAAAACCAATTTCAAATACAGAAACATTACGTTCTTTGTTTAATCCACCAACGACCGAATCAACATTCAAGCTCGCGTTATCAGATGATGACATAGACGAATCAAAAGATTTCGATCCATCAGAGCAGCGAGACATATTGCATCAAATTCAAGCTAGGCAACAAGATGAAATCGCACAAACGAGAACAAAGAAGTTTGGATTATTTTGGCCCCATTTGGATTCGCCCTTTTTATCTACCCAATCCCAATTGAGTAAACTTGGAAACATTGACAATAAAATCAAACTTCCCGGTGAAAAAGAAGACAAATACTTGGAAGACGAACAAAATATAGACGATGAAGATGAAGAAACTGCGTACGAGAAATGGTTTTGGAGCATGAGAGGTGAAATATCTCGTGAATGTAAAAGACGTAGACGCGATGTTTTGCGGATTTTAAAAAAGAAAAAAGCATCAACAAAAATTTTCTAGAAACCAATTATATAGATGGGAAACCCCAACAAAATACACAGGGTATATATACATATATGAAAATGCCACCAACTCAGCCCAGAGCGCAACTTACTGTCCGGAATATTCTACTAGACATCGGCAATGGGATAATTGCTCTTATAATAAATCCAGAATGCACGAGAGTCGTCTATCCCATAGTAATATGTCTCGCTTCTGTATTAACCAAAGTCGTAATTGCAAAGATTCCGTACACTGAGATAGACTATAAGACATACATGCAGCAGATTGAGTTAGTGAATCAGGGAGAGCTCGTATACGAGGAGATCTACGGAGACACAGGCCCGATTGTGTATCCCGCGGGGTTCGTTCAGATTTACCAATGGATCCAAATACTTTGTGGTGATGATGTATCCGCAGCGCAACAATTATTCGGGTACTTGTTCACTATATGCGTAGTTTTGACGTGTGTTGTATACTCCCACATAGATGGGTTGCAGCCATGGGTGATTTATTTGCTTTTGTGCAGTAAACGATTGATTTCGATTTACGTGTTGAGGTTGTTTAATGATTGTTGGACTACAGTGACTATGATTGGAGTGGTTGTTTTGCTTCAACAGGCGAGTGTTTTCAATAGGCGAAGCAAAGGAATTACCTTTGCATTGACTTTGGTTTCTGCAGATTTGTACAGTATCGCAATTTCTATTAAAATGAATGCATTGTTATACCTTCCAGCATTTATCGTGGTTGTCTACTTTCTTCTCGATGAAAATTTAGTCAAGTTTGCTACCACAATAGCGGTATTGCCGATTGTGCAGGTGTTGGTTGGATGGAAGTTCCTCCTTCCCTTGTTCAACGATGATGAAGCAAGTTTTATCAGATGGAATTATATAAATCAAGCATTTAACTTCAAAAGGAAGTTTCTTTACGAATGGACGGTCAACTGGAAGTTCATATCGATAGATACGTTCCAGTCAGATGCATTCTCCAACTCACTTTTGATCATTCACGTAATTCTCGTACTTGCGTTCGTGTTTAAATTCATCAGTTATAAAATTACGCAGAAATCAGTACGGCAATTAATCAAGGACGCGTTTTGTTTCAGCGCCACAGTGTCACCGGGAAACAAGTTCACCGACCCCAAAGTTGGTCCGCAGTTGGTCTTGTACGTGATGTCCATTACTAACTTGGCGGGGATCCTCTGTTCGCGCTCCTTGCACTACCAGTTCTTGTCGTGGTACGCATGGCACTTGCCGGCGCTCCTCCACCTCAGCTTCCCCGTTTGGGTGAGTGTTCCAGTCTGGTTTGTTCATGAGTGGTGCTGGAATGTCTTCCCGGCCACGGCATGTAGCTCCGGTGTTTTGGTGGGGGTGTTGACGGTGATTGTTTTTGCAAGTTGGTGGAATTTTGAAAAGTTGGTGCATGATCAGGCTGAGAAAAGAAAACTTGAGTAGTTTACGTTATAGTAGAAAGATCTTGTAGTTCAAATTAATAGGACGGAATTGGCTTGAATGACGAAGTAAATTGTCTCTTGATTATACATAAATCCTAAATCCGATAGCTCACTATAGTATAATACCTGACCAGGTTTTTCCACGAGTTTATTGTGTAATTACTCATCAGCTTCTACCATCTCTTCTTGATGTATTTCAATACTTGTTGTACAACTTAAATACTAACTGAGTTGTGCTTAATAGTTAAAATAACCGCTTCTTGTGTAACTTGACCAGTAATATGGCAGACGTGGTTGACATCAGTCCGTATCTAATTCCGTCTCCTTCCTCCAGTATTGTCGCAAGTTGATAATTTTAACTTTCAAACGGTTTTAACAAATCTTCTCGAAATACGGTGGTCTTATAGTACACTAAGTAAAGAATATATACTTAAACAAATTTGAAAAAAAAAACGTACCGAAATATATGTAATATAAAATGACAGATACTCTTTCTACTTTTAATCTATTCTCCGTTTTCAATCGCATCAACATTCCAGTTGAAGCCAGTAATAGTATCATTCAAATTCCCATCAACATTTCCATCTGACCAGAATTGATTAATATCAAAATCTATGTCATCAAAAGCACCTTGACTTGGCTGAGTATTTGCGTTGAAAAATGTACCATTTGCATTGTTGTTGTTTGCATTAGAAATATTATTGTCCGTAGTGGCATTATTTGGGCCAAGTAAGTCGACATTGAATATTTGATCCGATGATCCTCCTAGTGGATTATTAAAAGAAGTAGAGATGGTGGCTTGAGTTGGAGCTGGTGGTGGGATCAAATTATCATCTAAATTAACTTCCTTCTTTTTGACAGATTCATTTTCATTTGATTCTTCCTGAATTGTATCATCAATTTTGCTTGGACCTTTATTTTGTTGCTTCTTTGGTGATTCAGAGATAGTGCTTCCTTTACGTTTCTTTTTAGTTTCTATAACTGGCTCAGATACTGGTGTTAATGGTGCAAATTCTTTCTTGGTAATACTTGGAGTATTAGACCCAAGACGTTGTTGTGATTGTTGCTGCGGTTGTTGTGGTTGTTCAGTGCCAGCACTTGAAGGTTGAGATGCCGTTGGAGTAGCTTGACCAGTTGTACTTGCTTTTCTATTTCGCTTTGGTTGAGGCTCCTTTTTAACTTTTTTGCTACTTGAAGCAGGCGATGGTTTATTACTGATTAATGGAGAATTATTAGAAGTTGCAGGTGAAGGTTTTTGATTAATTTGTCCAGATAGAGGAGCATTAAACATTGCAGGAGTATGTTGTTGAAGCTGTGATTGTGGAGGACCTTGCAGTTGTGATGGTGCTTGCTGCTGTTGTTGACCCGGAGGTAACATACCCATATTTATTAAATTCGAATCAGATACACCAGTATTTCTAGCGATTTCTAATCTCTTTTTATTTTGTTTTTCTAATAACATTAATTGATTTTGGTAATCTTGTAAAGCATTCATATTTCTGCCATTTGCAATATTTGCATTAGCATTATTAGCATTCGTAGCATTTTTACCGCTAACAGGAATGTTCTTTTTAGCACTTTGCGAGGAATTAAGTCTAACGATTTGCTGGACATTTTGAGAAGATAGTGGTGTTCCAGTAGCAGCATTACTAGCCGTTGGACCATTCATCATACCAGTAGGTTGATTGAACTGTTGAGTACCACTAGGAATTGGCGCACTTGTAGTTTGGGGAGTATTTTGTTGTAACCTGGTTCCTGCAGGAGACTTGTTTTTCACGTCATTTGCATGTAACTGTTGTTGTTGGGGTTGCAGTTGTTGAGCCGCAACAGCAGCTTGTTGACGCAAACTATTCATCTGATTCTGCGCTTGTTGTTGAAAAGAGTTCTTGGGAGGTCCTCCTTGTTGTTGCTGTTGTTGCTGTTGTTGCTGTTGTTGCTGTTGTTGCTGTTGTAAAAATAACTGTTGTTGTAAAGTTAAGTTATTTGGACCAGCTGCATTCATCATTGCTTGTTGTTGCTGAGGATCACCAACTCCCATGGGCATCTGTTGCTGTCTTGCAGTCGTCGCCGCGGCAGCTGCAGCTTGCTGTTTCATCATCATAATCATTCTTTGTTGATCTAAGTTTTGCTGTGGCTGACCTTGGGAATTGGGCATCTGTTGAAATTGTTGATTCATTTGAAACATTTGTTGCGGATTTTGTTGAAAACTATTAGGAAAATTAGCTACGGCTCCTGAATTAGGAGGTTGGGGTTGTTGAATTTGACGTACTTGGGCTTGTGGCTGAGGAGGATGTTGAATCTGTTGTTGCTGATGATGAGCTTGGGCTTGAGCTTGAGCTTGAGCTTGAGCTTGGGCTTGGGCTTGGGCTTGAGCTTGGGCTTGGGCTTGTGCTTGGGCTTGAACTTGAGCTTGAGCTTGAGCTTGGGCTTGGGCTTGAACTTGGGCTTGAACTTGGGCTTGAGCCTGAGCTTGTGCTTGAGCTTGTGCTTGAGCTTGTGCTTGAGCTTGGGCTTGGGTTTGGGCATGTTGATGAGACTGATGCTGTTGATGCTGAAGAACATTTGCGACACCAGGTATGGCCATGGCCAATTCCTGTTGTTGCTGCCTTTGCTTCAATAATTGCAACTGATAATATTGTAAGGCCAAATTAGATTTCGAACCACTATTGTTACTCATATTACCTCCGCCATTCTTAGCTTGAAATACATCCCAAAATATTTGCCACCATTCATAAAGAAAACCCTGGGGAGAATCCATAGCTAGTGATAAACTAGGCAAATTATGCTCTTTATGAAATTGTAACTGCAGTGGAGAGTGGCTCGGTGATATGCTGGGGGAATTCTTGGTTGAATTATTTGCTGATGCAGACGATGCAGGTATACTTGGTACCTCAGCTTCATTAACAAATATCTTGGCGGTTTGAGGCAATCTGCTTTTAATTAAAAAATCATATATGTATGCATTTAACAACTGTTTAGCATTCGTAGCATGAGTATCCGATATATTCGCTGAAGGATAATCCAAGGGTTTGTTAATAGGAGTACTTCGTGAATTACCGCTGTTACCACCATTATTTGCAATGTTACCTGATGTATTATTTGTTGAGGAGTCCACAAACGAATTGGGAGTGCGCTTGTTATATAAATGTGGTGTGTTATGATGGCTCATGGGGAGGGATGTTTAGATTATTAATGATTGTATGAAATGATGGCTACAAGACAATTTATTGCGAGTAATATAACAATGACTGATGATGAAAACTTATTGCGTTGTAAAGGAGGTGGGCGAATTGTTGTGTTGTAAAGGAGGATGACAAAAACTGATGATAGAAAACACCTTGTATCGAGAGAAAATGGTGGTGTGGATAGTCAAATAATTCGATGTGATTTGTAACTAGATTTATCCTAGTTATTATCGTATTTGTTGATGTATTTGCAGTATTAGGTGATGATGATGATGCGGTGTTGGGACTGATAGTGGTGGTAGTCGTGGTGGTGGGTGCTAGAGGTTGTGGTTTTTTTTTACTTTTTCTTTTGGCCTTCACCATTATTATTTATTATTACTTGTAGAAATATAATATACACAGATAATCATTCACACAAAAACAAGGAATAAAAAACTGTCAAGAAAAAACGAGAGAACAGACAGTCAATCAATCTGGTGTCATGACACTACTGCTTGTCAACTTGATGCATGAATATATGTAGTTTCATCAAGCATAGCCAATTATTGAATGATTTGGTTGGTGAAGTTTCCTTGCGGATACCATAGCTGTTTCACCCCCAGTTCCAATTCCAATTCTTGGGATATTTGGGATGTTTTTTGGTTATTTACAGTCGGATTTCACTTAATGTAGTAGGTGCGTTTAGATTCTGGTAGCAAGACTGAGGGAGAACTCTTGTTGGCTAGTCTTGACGTCCGTTTAGCTCCTTCGGCTGATGAATAAGTTCTATACGGACGATGACCACATACATGTAGCTATAGCTTCGCTGGTTGTACTGCGCAATAGAGAGTTGATGAAACGAAAAACGTCTCTAAGTTTGTTTGAGTCAGCTACTGATTGAATTGAACTGAAATCACCAGTGAACGGGGTTCTAGAAATTTGGTGTCTGCATTTTCTCTGCAGATTCCATCCGAATTATTTTATGTCGGTAAATATAATGTCAAGTTGGCTGACAATGATTCACAAGAGCTGTTAATAGGTGCTATAGGATAATGAGAAATACAACTCAGAGGTGTCATGGATGAGATCTGATACGTATACTCATATCAGAAAAGAAATATTGGATACCACTGAGAGAAATAGGGGATGCTAGATATAGGCTTATTTTGCAAAAGATTCAAGATTTTCGTAAAACTATAAAATCATACCTGGTGCTTGATGACCTGCTGTATGAGAATCTGTATTGAATCAAGTTGGCAGTTGCATATGTAAATTCCTCGGTGAGATGTTATAGTTCATAGACGCTATTTTTTAATGACGGTGTTTCCAGGAATTCCTTTATGAAAGCAGGGGGTTTACCTTTGATCTTTGAATTCTCAAGTAAAGTGGTATTTGCTATTCTTTTTCAGCTTGTAGAGTTTGTGAGAAGATTTCAAAAGAAACTAATGGTTCATTCGGCCCCAACAGTTACTTTTGAAGATTGCATCATTATTAGATCTTGGACTTTCCAATTGCTACAAGGTCAATTTGGCCCAGAGCTCGGTCTGTTTGCTTTAATTTAACCATATCCAAAGAATCTTGACGTCTTTGTTGTCCCTTGAAACTGAATATAGATAGCGGCATAGTGCCAAACTTGCCCAAGGGTTGAATTAAAAAATACCATGTATGCAGACAGACAACAATAGCCTTATCAGAATGATCGCGATCACGTATGCGCCATAGTGAATTCTGCTAGTCTCATTCTATAAGAATCTGATATAGCGTGTAAACTAATTAGATCCTATTTTGTGAACAACGACGTCTTTTTGTTAGTAGAGAGATGGCTTAATTTCTAGTGCATAAAGTCGAGGCAATTTGCATTCTGGAATAGACACTGAAGATCCAGTTAGTCGTGTATGCTGAGCGCAACTTTGGTGTACCACTCTAATCAATACAGGGAGTGTCGTACGAATACAAGTACATCTCGGATGTGTATTAGAAACTAGCAAAAGCAACATTCATCTTTCAAGTAGGAGAATGTCAAACGCAGAATAGCACTGCGGTGACTACATTTTTTCAGTGTGTTGTCTAGTGGCTAATCATCACGGGTGACCTTTTTTGCGTCCCTTGCAATAAAAAAAGAAAACAGCTTCAGCACTGACCTATCACTAAACATGGATACAAAATATCCCTCAAAATGACGGCGCCGGATTGATAGTACAGTCGGTTGAAACAGTGTTAGAATTACTCAATTACATAAATTTTGGAGTACTATCTAAAGCTCCCTGATTGTAGGTCAACCTTTCGTTCTTTTCTTTCTCTATGTTTGATTTGTGGTTTCATCAAGAGACTTGTATTGTCACGTGAATATCCACTTGTGGAAAGCTACCAAACGGAACAAATGGCTTAAAGAAGGCGGGGGTGATGAGACTGTCTAATACCTTACCTCAAATGTTCATTACTGGCATCCTAGAGCTAATTTGCTAAGTGCGTTACGAAATGTCCAGTGATCATAGTCAAGCATGGTCTATTTACATTCATTATTTTATTACATATTGTATTATATTATTTGTAAATAAAATATATAATTATAACTCTAATCTGAAAGGAAAATTTGCAATTACTTGATTTTATATCTTTTAGATTATTTAGGAGTACGATAATATAGCATTGTCAGATAACCTTAAAGGATTCATCTATGGTAACGTTAAGAAACTTGATACGTATAAGAGGAATAAGAATGGTGGTTGAAAAATGCTTCCGAGAAGACGATAGCAAAATATAATAAAAATAAAAACCCTTATTGTTTTATATATATTTATAATAAGAATATCATCTAACTATTTTAATACTTTCCCCGACGCTACATGCGAAACTATATTTGTGTCTATTCCTCATGGGCTTAGAGCTAAATAAAATCAATCGGGGGGTGGGGTTGTCCAATTACAAAGTGGTTTGCTGCAAAAAGCTAAGCCGAAAAAGAGCAACCTCACTAGCAGAATAATTTGAGATAAAATATACACATAAATAATAGATAGCATAATAACCCACCAGATTTCATTTGAATAAACAAATTATTGAATATCATGCTAGGAAAATACAAATCTAAATTAAAACAACACATTAATTATAATTATGTATGAATTAAAACCATTACCACTTCCAATCCAATACTTTTATAAGCAAACGATAGAAAAAAAATACTTCTAACAAATCAGCACCTTTTTCGAACAATCCTCTAAATAAACAAACATAATGCCTAACACCAAATGAATGAAACACTTTTTATAAAAACACAGTTTACCAAATGTGTTGAAAAAAAAACAACCGAAGAATATCCTTATTTGAACAAAAAAAATCGACGCATACAAATTGCGAGAACATGTAATTCTACCCCCAAACAGTAGTATCAAATCTATTGACCGCCCTGTTATTCGAAGTTGAGTTGTTTCCCCAGATGTTATTATTTAATGATCCCACGCCACCCAAATCAAAGGGCTTGAACGGATCAAACACATTCATGGGCTCCTTTAATGTTTGATTCCTATGGAGCGGAGCAGGAGCAATCACGGGAGGAGGAGGACTATCAAACACTTGCGGCTGGTGGAAATGTTTGTGCCCGGGGTTGTATCTGGGGATTGGCATACTGTTGTTACTGTTGCAGTTGTTGCTGTTGATGCCGTTGTTGTTGCTATTGTACCTCTTATTGTAGAGGGACGAGGAAGGTTGATTCTGGACCTCGATTATGATCTTCTCAATGTGGTCCAACTGGTGCGTGAATGCTTCACTGTTTATTGGTCTCTTTGGATAGTAGTTGTCCATTTTCTAGAAACACTTGTGGAGTTGTGTGTATGATACGATATGATATGATATGATGTGAAGTGACGTTACGCTTTGACAGTCTGTGTGGGTTGGAAAAGAGTAACTGGTATTAGGTTTATTGTTGTGAAAGCTTTGTGTGTTATTTTTGAACCTGTCTCTGTCGTCCAACGAATCAAACAATTTGGAAAAAAGAAAAAAAAAAAAGCAAAAAAAAAAAAGCAAAAAAAAAGACTGAAAACACAAAACAGAAAAAGACCGAAAATTGAATCGGTCTGCGACAAAAATGTAAAATGTCGTGGTGGTTTATCAGACAATCAAGAAACGTCCCCCCCCTCGCTGTGATTGATTCTATAGATATATCAGTTTAGTGCTTGGTCTCGACAATCAGGTCATTGGTTAATTAATCTTATTTCCTGTTGTTTCTTGTTACTGTTATTATACACTATACACGTTATATATATACGGCTTAGTTTAGTTAGTTGTCTGTACATTTACCTTTTATTCTTCTGTTTAATTTCTACATCTTTGGTCGCATGTAATTTAATGAAATTTGGATAATCTGGCCTATTGCCGGCATAACCTAAAGACCAATCATAGCTAACTGCATAGGCAAATATTGTACCATTCTTATTGAAAGCTGTCGCTGATACTGTACCAGGCACCTCGGGAAAAGACTTCAATCTTTGTTTAGCATCTTTGTCCCAAAAGCAAAAGGTACCATCTGATCCTGCGGTACTGAAAGTACCATATAATGGATGGAATGATATGGCGTTTACCGGGAAAGCTTGAGATTCATTACTACTTGCTGTAGTACGCGGAACTGAGGATGTGGCCGCAGTTGAACCGCCTTTTCTATGACATTTGAATGAAAATCCAAATTTCTTTTGCTCATTCTCAGTAATATACTGTATTGCACATCTGCCCTCAATAGAACCAATTGCAAAACCATTAGCTTGTGGATAGCAGCTAATACATCTAGTTTGCCACTTCAACGGTGACTGAGATGTCTTGAATATTTGCTGCGGGTTGCTCAAATCAAATATGCTGATGTGCCTGTCTGCACATCCCACAACTAATAGCTTCTGTGAACTATCCATGGCATAAACTCGTTCAGGCAATTGCACAGTGCTTACAGGTTGAGGACTTCTCATATCCCAGTATTTCAACGTTTTATCCCATGATCCGGAAGCGACAACTTGCGTGTTACTGGGACCACATTCAACATATCTTACTGCCTTAACAGGCGCATTGTGTTGTCCAATTTGCTGTTGCTGTTGAGACTGCAAATCAAATATCTTCACTTGATTGTCCGCACCACCGCTTATAACTTTAGTACCATCTAATGACCACCTTGACGAGAACACAGGCCCGTCGTGCTCATATAGTGCTCTGCCTTGATTGTTCCCGGAGTTTGGATCAATTTCATAGATGCGAACCTTTTTATCCCAACTTGCTACCGCAAGTAAATCTTGTTGTGGTGAAAAGGATAAATCTTCAATTGAGTCTTCCGGTGGATTATTGATTGTTATATCATTAAGCAATTCTTGTCCTGTTGCAGCACTCGATGATGTTGATGATGCCGTTGAACTACCCAAGAAGGACATTACTGATGGTGTTGATGGTGATGATTTGATCTGTCAAATCTTTGATATTGCTTGTTTCTTGCCAATGGTATTTTTTTTTCTCTCTCTCCTACATCGTGCTTTCGAACAGTTTTGAACAACCTTTGCACAATAAAGCACTATTTATTATCAAACCCTGATATCAGTTATAAGGTCCATTGTATTTAAATGAATTCATTTACACCCTCCTCCGGCTCGTCGCTTACGTACACAATTAATGATATCCCTACGCTATCATATACAAATACAAACAGCAGTAATAGTGCCCTGGATCTACCCAGATCAAGCATTCCAACCACCCCAAAAGCATACGAGGAAAATACATTTATAGATTGGAGCAGGGAAACTTTGGCAATACCCAGAAAAGCTTCGTTCTCATCAACATACATATCCAAGAAATGGATCACGGTAATGGTACTGGCGATAATATTGGGATATGTTGCAGCTGCAATCGATTTGATCTCCGTATCTTTGAACGATCTTAAAAAGGGCGTTTGTTTAAGTGATACGGACTCATGGACTTTGTTAAGTCCATATCTGACTTGCCCGGTCGATGACTGGTATGACTGGTCTCGTGTGTTGTTTAATATTCGTTCCATATGGAGTAATATCTTTATAAATTTCCCGGCATACTTAATATTTGCTGTTGTTTTTGTATATATTGCATCTTATTTATGTATTGATCGTGAACATTTGATAAGGCAATCGGGTATTCCCGAGATAAAGTTGATTATATCTGGTTTCAATATGAACATTGGGAAATATCTCGGATTAAAGACATTGTTCTACAAGACCGTGGGGCTTGTATTTGTGGTTAGTTCCGGGTTGTGGTTGGGCAAGGAAGGTCCATTGGTCCATGTTTCCTGTTGTATTTTCAATATAATTTATGAATTTTTGTTAAAGAAAAGATTTGGATGGGACTCTAACGAAGCTGTAAGAAGAGAATTATTGAGTGCCGCAACAGCAACAGGCATATCAGTTGCATTCGACTCTCCAATTGGCGGTGTATTATTCGTACTAGAGAGTATGCCTAGTTATTTCATGCCTACGAAAATTATGTGGAATTCGTTTGTTTCGGCTACAGTGGCAGTCATAGCTCTTACTGGGTTCAAAGTACTTACTGATGGAAGAAACTTTTCGGAACAAGATTTATTTCAGGTTAATTTTGGGAATTTTAGCTGGCTATTTATGGAAGTTGTACCGTTTATAATATTAGGTGTTCTTGGTGGTATCTATGGATGGTTATTTATTAAATTAAATACCAAATTTCACCAACTTAGAAAAGGAGTTCAATACAAATTAGCAAACATATTTAAAATCAACCCAAGACATGGACCATACTTGGAGATATTCACTGTTGTTGTCGTAACTTCGTTATTAAATTTCCCATTGGAGATTTCAAAATTGCCTTTAAATGCGTACCTCAAATTGCTTTTCAAAGATTGTCCCAAAGAAGGAGAATCACAATTTAATTCAACAAATTTCATGTGTCTGGCATCCAATGGAATCAAGTTATTGAAATTATTGTACATTATGATTCAAGGTTTCTTGCTAACAACATATACGTTTGGGGTAGATTTACCGGGCGGTGTATTGATGCCGTCATTAGTATTAGGTGCAACTACAGGTAGATTTTTAGGAATATTGAGTCAAGCATTGCAGTCTAAGTTTAATTGGGAATCGTTAGCTACATGTACGGAAAAATCGTGTGTTGTATCACCATCTTCGTATGCCGTGATTGGAGCAGCTTCATTCGTTACTGGAATCACAAAATTTACAATGTGTGTTGTTGTTATCATGTTTGAAATGACAGGTGCGGTCTCTTATGTGTTGCCTATAATGTGCGGAGTAATGATTTCCAAATTTGTAAATGATTGGTTATGTTCTGCCAACATTTACGATACGTGGTTACAAAGTAATTTTAATCAAGAAAATAAGTCAAATGGGTTTAGTGTGAATGAAGGTAAGGGACCAGGATTAGTTTCTTTTTCCAATTTAACTACAACTATAAAAACAAAATTGCCTGATATTACCGTGAAATCATTAATGGTTCCATTACACAACGTTAAATGTTTATGCTTGATTCCAGAAGATGGAAGTCCACATACTGTCAACTCATTGTATTCATTTGCTAACGATGACGCTCATGAAGGTTATCCACTAATTGTGAATTACAGTAATCCAATATATATTGGATACGTCACAAAAAATGAATTATTCAGTAAGATCGCTTCAATAAGCAACGATGAATCGGTGACTCCGATATCTTTCCAAATTGAAAGCTTATCAAAATCGGCGTTGTCAATGCAATTGATTTATGAGAGAAGTTTGAGTAGTGTATTACAAGTTGATCTTTCTGTTGAAAAGTCAGTACTAAATACGAACGATTTAACGCCAGCTATATTAATCTTGGAAGAGTTTGAAAAGCTACATCTCAATTATCTCGCAATATTACATCACAACAATATAAATGATCAACTAATGAGTGGGTTTATTGATAGATTCATATTAGCATCAATCATAAACGATAAATTTGGACCGTTGGCAAACGAACTCGCAGATATCGAAGCAATCAATGAATATGAATTGGAAGCTGGTAATTTGACAGGTAATGTTGGTAATGACGAATTAATGAACTTAAGAATGAATAGAGTTAGTATTGAATTGATTACGTAAGCGTCGCGGTGTATATTATGTAATGCGTACAGGCTTACACAAAATAGAACAATAACCAAACAAAAACAAAAAACCAATATGCTATACATACAAATCAATTAATCAATCAAACTTACATCTACGCCAGATGACAAAGAGTATACTCAAAGACAACACTTTGCCGCTTTCCCAGAGCGCACGAAAGGTGTCATTTGCGCCGGAGGTAACATTACATCGAATTGACTACGTCCCTAATGCAAACAAGAGGAGGAAAACGGAGGGTGGGATATTGTTTGGAGGATCAGATCTTATATTCTCGCTGCAAGAATTTCAGCAGAGTGAAGAGGCTGAAGCCGGAGAAGAGATGCTTCAGGACAGTTCAGATGAGGAAATCAAGGATAATGAAAAGGTAATGAGTTCGAATAGTTCCGTACCTGAATATGTTCCCCAAGTGGAGCCTGGGGCAGAGGTTCTGGTGAATAAAGATCAATTTGAAAATTTACCTGCTGTACATGATGATACTGATGATGATGGAGAACAGGATATGCAATTGACGGGGAATTACAATATTCCTTCTGAGGCGGTGTTTAATGACGATGTGACAATGGATGTCACCAGCGTGGTTTCGAAGATTCATAAAAGCCCAGAACAACTTGAATTTGGGAACGTGGGCAACATAGAGCTCGTCGATGTACGAGCCGACAAAAGAAATGAAGAAGAAATTTTGGAAAATGATGCAAGAGACGATCAAGGAGATAGTCAAGCAATGGAATTCACCGAACCGATTGCCAAGATAATACGAGAAGGTGAGCAAATTGAGAAGCCGGTGCTACATGAAGTTGTTGATGAAGATCAAGACGAAGAGAATGAAGATTTGCGGGACGGAGACAAAGAAAATAATAATCTAGAAGAAAATTCTCATATGGAACTTACACAGGCCATTGTTTCAATAACAAAGTCTACTACTGAACAGCTAGTCATTTATGAAGAGCGAGAGATGCGAAATTCTCAACTGATAGAAATTACTGACGCAGTAGCTACATTGAAAACACCTGGCTTCGAGGAGAATCATCAAGAGCAGCAAGCTGAAAATTTTCAAGAAAAAGACGACACTTACAAGGCTTCAAATTCAAATGAAGAAGAAATACAGAAGGTGTCATTTATTGACGAGAATGATGAAACTACCCAACAAATGAACATAACCGAAGCACCACTCATAATAACGCAAACAGCTGAGAAGAAATCAATTGAGGTGATGGACAATGAGTCTGCAAGTAAAGAGAATGCTTCTCAAGAAATTATTGCAGATCAAGAAAATCAAGAAGAGCCAGTAACAAAGGACACGCCTGAAGACCCTCGTCCGGAGTCATCTCAAGCTGTGCCAGAAATTTTTGAATCATCAGTGGAATTGACACAATCAATATCTATTGTGAAGTCGAATCAAGAAATTGCAACCGCAGCGGACGCTTATGATGAAACACAATCCAAGGAGCTTGCTCAAGTTTCGTCCGCTGGGTTCCACGAAGAAATAAATCCAGATACCTCAGGGATTGAAGAGAGAGTCATTACGACAACTATCCCATTAGCTGAAGTCAGACAGGATGATATTGAAAACTTTAAGGAACTAGAAGAAGATGAGATGAGTGATGATTATGTTCCAGTTACATTGTCTCAGTTTCTTTGTGACATAGGAGTCCAATTTTATGACGATTTGGAGCTTGACATAAATGCAATACCTAGATTAAGTTTTACAAATTCCCGACATAATGAAAAGTTAACCATTCATGATTATATATTGGCTAAGCCAAATTTAGAATTATTAGCATTATACGAATTTAGCTGCGAAGAATTAAGCAAAAACATAATTGAAGGTAGGAAGGTTTATAACGAATATAATGATACCATTAAGAACAACAATACTGCAATTTTCAAAGAATATTACTTGAATGTAGAGCAAGAAAGATTATTAATGAATGTTAAAATCCAGTTGATCAAGGATTATACTAGGCTACAATCTAAGAAGACATGGTATGATTGGAGATCACAATTGACCAAAAATTTAATTGAGGAGTTAAATATACAGTATAAGAAATTGATATCTGATAAACAAAAGTTGAATGAAAACGTTGAGAAGTTGAATGAGGTTTATGATAAGGCTAGGCAGTATCTGAAAGTTTTAAGAACCAAATTGACTGATTTAACTAGGATCAAAGGTGAAGTTGGGACTACACCCTTGGAACAATTGAGTCAATTGAAAACAGAAGTCTCAAAGCACAAACAGACATTGATTGCACTTACTAATCAACTTACTTCAAGGAAACAAGATCTTCAACGCATAAACGATAAATTACGGTCTAGTGTGGAGAATGCAAACAAGCTACATGAAGAGCTAAATGTCACG
Source organism: Nematodospora anomalae (assembly GCA_030572795.1). Classification (NCBI taxonomy): domain Eukaryota; kingdom Fungi; phylum Ascomycota; class Pichiomycetes; order Serinales; family Debaryomycetaceae; genus Nematodospora; species Nematodospora anomalae. The sequence continues at coordinate 93,896 of JAJMBC010000030.1, forward strand.
GAAAGCAAATTGAATGCGGTTAAAAAATATGAATCGATTGAAATTAAGTCAATCATTGATAAATTCAATCTTCTTCAAAAGATATCAAAGTTGAAGTATGTGGGAAATGAAAGTCACATACTAAACTTCGTATTTGATGGTGCTATTAATGTAAAATTTAACTTCTTTATCAATACGATGGATCTTTCTGTTCATGAGAATTCTTTTAGGAATCAATCACTTTTACAGTATGCTTTCAAATTCCCTGTTGATAGCTACGCGAAAGTAGTCAATCAATTTCACGAGTTTGCGTTACATTGGAAATGGTTAAAAAAATTGGATTATGATATATATCGCGTGTACTTGAAGTATCCCGTTGAATTCAAAGTCAGTGAAGATATAGAGTTCTACATCAGGTATTTTAGTTTCAAGCAGGGCCACAAGTTCTCGATTCATGCGAAGTTACACATTAAAGATTTAGTAAATTACAATCAGAAAATTGAATTTCAAACCGAACTCAACAACAAAGATCTAGTCAATGCAGCGATTCAAGATATAGGTATATTTTCTACACTTTAAATTAAACTGATTTGTATTAATGGTTTTATTTTGAATATGTATTGTAGTGAAATTCAATGACCTATATGAATATTGCAGTTTCTTCTCAAATACTATAAATTCCATGCGCTTCTCCCAGGCTATTCTATATCCTATATTCTTTCTTCATTTATTTGTACTTTTATTCGATGATTATTATATTTATATTATTATTTAATATTCTAATGTATAGCATTTAAGAATATGGTAGCTCCTAAACAAACAATCATAACTAAAACACCCCACACTGCTAAAGCCAAACCACCAAACTTACAAAATTTTTCCAATGTATCCAACTTTACTGTATTTCCAATTGGTTTAATTAACAAGTACCCGAACAATCCGGGCAAGATAAAGGAGATTGAAGTTGATCCAGTAGATCCAACAAACGCCAACACATGAGCTAATGAGGTCACGGTAATAGCAACAAGATATGAGCATACAACAATCACTGTTGTGATGATGTAGAATTTCTTCGTTGAAAGTGGGACAATTATCGGATCATGACCATCTGTATCTTGGGCGCCTTCCACTGGAGTCGTAGAAATGAATGATTCATCTTGGATCGAGTTTTCGCCTATAGAATTCAAACTCTCAATATCTGAGTTTAATGAAGTATATCCGGCTCTTTGATTTGGCGCCTCCCTTAGCTTTGAAGATGATACCCCGTTAGTCAAAAAATGAATGACATGGTTGATTGACCCTCTACATGGATGACATTGTAATGGAAATGATAAACTTACCATAAGGACAATACAAAGTCTACCTATTAATGATGTGATAGAATCATGAGGATACATTGTTATTATGTTTGCATTTACTGAATTACCAAAAGTCAAGTATCCAATTATACCCACAATGAGATAGGAAAGACATGCCGTTGATATGGCGTTACGGATAATGTGGTTTGATTGTCTGGTCTGAGATCCATCTGTATCGCTCGGCTTTAACTCGTTTATAATGGCAAACATGTTTTGATGACATGTATATGCAAATACAAAAATTGGAAATGAAGACAATGTTGACTTTATAGATACCGGACCAAACCAATCAAGATGCTTCTCTTCGACAGGGACATCTCTGGCAAAATAATGCACTACTACTAAGCAGATCAAATATCCAACTGAAAACAACGCTAGAATACTCGTGTACTTTAATGAATCCAATTTTTTCAAATATGACAAAGGAGTAACTATACAAACCATAAAAACCGTTATCCAGAAATTTCTAGCCATTAATATACTGTCATTACTCACACTCAAACTTTCCATAATCTTAGGCATTAAATCTCCAATGACAACAAGATAACTCACACCCACTCCAAAGCATTTGATGGAAATAGCAGAGTCGAAAACAATCGAAAGGTGAGGATACGTCAACTGCGCCAAACTAAAGTAGGATACGGCACCTCTTTGATCAGTATATTTGGCGACTTTATTCTGCAAATATAATCCAAACGCTGACGTCAAGGAACTCCAGAAAATCAATAAACATCCGAACAACAAACCGTTTGACTTAAGACCGTATGGCATCGCAAGGATTCCTGCTCCTATTATGGTATTCAACAAGTTGATAGTACCAGATTTAACGGTTGCTCTGCCCATGGTGATTGATTGTTATGATATATGCTTTAAGCTAGCTAGGTGAAAGCGAATGATATATGTGATTGTGTTGTCGTTGTTATTCTAATAATGTGCAAAGTAGGGTGTATAAGAAAGCTGTTTCTATACCCACATGAAATATTTATTAATATGATATTTATATCTTGACTCTGTAGAGATAACTCTTGTGATGGAGTATCTGCAATTAAATTATATTGTTGTTACCTGTGGTGTTATTGATTAATATGGAAAATTTAAGCAAAATTCTCGATCAGTTTTGTAGTGTGCTGTAGAAATCAACTACATTTGTGTACCGTACAAAACTACTATCACTTGCAGATTACAAACTTATCAAGTGGACTATAATGGCTGAATTGTTTAATGAAATAAATATACATATATCGAAACGAACATTTTGAAAAACATGAGGAAACTATAATAGTAACAAGAAGAGTTAAGAAAGGATATAAGACAGTGACGATACTCGAGTCAGTACATCTTGGGTAATTCAATGTACAACATGTATTCACTCCACAAATATAGATCAGCTAAAGCGTTGTCTCAAGTAATAATAAAAAAATATAAGCTAGTCAATCCTCACATAATGCATTCTGTAACGGTTCCAAGTATAATAGCTTTCTTTATGATGTAGATTCATCAATATTTTATCGATTTATGAGCCCGAGCCCTTACAACTCTTTTTCTTTAAAAAACTAACCATCCAACAAGGAAAGAAATTAAAATTAAAACCAAAGCAACTGGTAATGAAATACCGTTAATAGCATCTCCGTTTTCAGAAGAAGCGAATGAAGAAACCGAGTTTCTTGCTGCAGCTTTTTCATTTTGATCCAATTTACTGGACAAAGTTTGGACTTGTCTAGCTAAAGCTTCTAATTCGCGTTGAACTGCTGGTGGTGGTTGTTGTTGACCACCAATTCCACCACCTGGTTGACCCTGGTAGCTCAGTTGTTGATAATGTTGCTGTTGCAATTGTTGTTGCTGTTGTTGTGGTGGTTGTTGTTGTTGCTGCTGCTGATAGCCGGCGTTATATGATTGATTGTTGTTATTGAAGCCATTGTTGGTTGAAGTAGTATCATTGAAAGACCTGTCGCGGTTATCAAAATCACCAGATGACTGGTTATATGAAACATCACCATTGAGAGTATGTTGTGCTTGATTGTAACCCGAGTTTCCAATAGTGCCAGCAGCGCCTACACCTGCTGCTGCGCCATATCCAGTCGAATGGTTTTGAACTGGTTGCTGAGGTTGTTGTTGGGGGACCGACTGCTGAGATGGCTGTTGGTTGTATTGAGGAGCGCCTCCGGCAGCATCAACAGCACCATGTTCTGCCTTGTCTGGACCAATGTTGTAGTTAACTCTTAATTTCTTAGAGACCATCTGAGATTTATGTTGAACCTCTAATTGTGGCCATGAATCACTAACTTTTGATGGGTCAGACAAATGAGGTGCAGGCAATGAAACTAACAAGAATTTGTCTTTACATTTATAATCTGGAGGTAAGGGTTGAGAAAAGCCTTGCAAAATAATTGAAATCTGTAAAGATTCACCAGGCTGAACAATACTGGCATTTGGTCTAACGCAGTATAATTTTGGAGCTGTAGTTTTAACTTTGAAGGCCAAAGGAGTATTAGTTGGATTAGATAAAGTTAAATATTCCGTGGTTTGCTTGGTAAATGAACCTAAAGAAAGTTAGTAATAAGTCATGAAGAATAGATTCTATAAATTGAGAAACCAATGAAGAAAGCAGCCAGCAAAGTTCAAAGTCAGGTTTTGCTTCTCAAATTTCGTCTCAAATTTGGATTTTGAATTCAATTTATTGACTGTGGTTATTAAATGATTTGTAATAATGCTGTGCCTTCATTTCTTCTGTTTTTACAACCCATTTAAAGAAAGAATTGTTCAACTAAACAACAAACACATACCTGTAAATTCCAAAGTGTTTGGTGAAACTTCCATTGTAGATACTATATTGATGTTTAATAGGAAGAATAGTAAATATATATAGTAGGAATCTAAAGATGTTTACGTGTTGTTGGGAGGTTTCCTAATTGAGTTGTACGATTCTCTTTTTTTTTTCTTCGTGTTGATTTCGTTCAGGGTTTGATACTTGAGCTTGAGCAGGTACGATAAATTTTAATTACTTCTTCATACAAAGCCAAGCGACCGAATGTTTGATTGAAGACTTTAGATAGATCAACTGTAAAATCCAAAGGAGAAAAGAGAGAAAGAACAAAAATGAAAGGTGGACAAACATTTATAAACTGGAATTGATTTGTCCAAGTAATTATTCTACATCTTTGCGAATTACTGAATGTAGAATTTTGACATATGAAATTTTTCATCACGAGTATCGAACCCCACTTGCTTCAAAGCAATGAGGAACAGTTTCTTTTGTATCTATAAACAGATTTTCTCCTCTTGTTTATCAGATAATAAATGGTCTACTGCTAGAGAACGATAAGTAATGATGGCCACTGGTAAAGCTATGTCGTATATTTAGCGTTCAATCATGGCCTGCCCTGATTGAGGAAAGCTGAGAGGAATCTGCGTCCCTCATTGTCATTCTCTTTCGATATCCTTTTCAAGCTATCTAAGACGTCTTTGAATTATGTACTTCACTACAGTTATCACTTAGATTCAAGACGGTCAACTGGGACAAGATATAGCTTTGAAATTTGTTGGGGGTGAAATTCAAAACTTAGGATACGCATCACATGACTTTTTGCGACGTACTTTAAAAATTTCCTCATTCAGACAACAACTTTTTCAGCAAATAATAATATAACAGTAAAAGCCTTCTTTAGATATCTAGATGCATGTCATCTTTGTAAGAGTAAGGAACAAAGTCTGTTTATGATTCCCAAAGATCAGTTTTGAGTGGTGAACTTACTTCAGTATTGATCTTTTCAGAGCCATGTTTGAGATAATTTCAAATTGCTCGGTCGAAATATGAAAAGAGATAAAACCGATGTTCACGTGCATAAACCATGGGTATCCACATAAAATGCATCAGAAACCCTTTAGAGACCTTCCTGCCCTTATTGATTATGTTGCTCATTTACATGCTAGTTATAGATATTACTATTTTGTATCGGAGACCTGTTGTCTTACAAATATTTACAGTTAATGTCTCTATAATACATCATTCTTTCTTGCGCCCAATTTTAGTCCTAATAATCATCACCACGAGTGACAACTTCCTTTTTGTGAGGGTGTAACAATATTGTATGCTCAAATTGAGCTGTATAACTACCCCTTTTATCAACAATCGGGGGGTAGTCTTCAACAATTCCGGCTCTAACTAACTGATTTAATGCAAATAAGTATTTATCTTCACCAGTCCTTTCCAAATATCGACGACACCAAGGTAATGTACCAAAATTGTCTTGGATACTTTGTAACAACTGTCTAGCTCTCTCTGAAGGTGGCTTCAAATGTTCTGTGCCTGCGTTCAAGGCATAATGCGAACATTCGCCTTCTGGCAAAACATAACCATTACCCGTAGAACCAAAAGTTTCAATTGCAAAAGTCTCACCCTCTTCCATCTTTGTCATATCTCCATTAGCTATAATTGGTACAGTTTTACCCGAATGAATTATATAGTCTCCAATATTATGACCATTCAAATTTTTGATACACTTAATTGGATAAATTTTACCGTTTTCTTCCATTTCGTATGACTCCATAACTTCCTGTATAGCAGCACCAATGTCATTTAATCTCACATCAATACCGGCTTCCTTTATACCGGTGTTTGTAGCCTCTTTAACTGCTTGCATAATAGCATCGTATTTTCCATCCTCATTAAAAGTCATGGTAAATGCAGAATCACAAATACGACCATTTACATGTACACCAATATCGACCTTCATGATATCATCCTTGTTCAACACCAACTTGTCGCCAGTGTTTGGGGTGTAATGAGCTGCAATGTGATTCAAAGATAATCCAGTTGGAAATCCAATACCTGCTTTCAAAGTATGGTCGGCTGCAGCATAAGTTCTAATAGAATTCTCAATTAAATCCGCAATTTCAGTCATTGCCATGCCCGGTTTTATAGAGCTTTGGGCTTTACGTCTTACTCTTCTATGAATTTCCGCTCCTTTCCTAAAATCTTCCCATTTGTTATTTTGTTGTCTATCTAAATAACGTAATTCTTCTGATGTTGTACGATGGCTATTCACATCTAACGGATACTCCATCCATTCACCCTCTGGAAAAACGCCGTCGGGATAAGATTGGTCTATCGACACAAGCTTCTTCTTTTTCTTTTTATTATTCTTTTTCTTCTTCTTCTTTTTATCTGATGATCCATTTTCGCCATCTTCTTCTCCTTCTTCTTCTTCTTCTTCTTCTATTGCTGCTCCTTCATTTTTATGTTCGTGATTCTTGGATGTGATATTGGTTGCTGGTTCTACCCTTTGCTCGTCAAGTTTCAATTCATTGACTTTTGATTCAATGTCCTTGGACTCAGTTGATGCAGGCATTCTTGAATAGGTAAACGTATCTATTGAAACTAGTTCCGTGGAATGCGTTGTGTCCGATATCGTAGAAGGAAAAGACTGTGCGTGAGAAAAAAAAAATAAAAAAAAAAAATAAAATAAAACTGTATGTCAATAATTGATTTAACTCACACGACCAATTACGAGGTTTTGCCTGGTTATTATTAAGGCTGCAAATGTGGAATCAGCTGTAATCAAATACACGTGTAGGAGTATATACTACTCTAAGAGTAATATAAGGTGCCATAATTGCATAAGAATACAAGTTATCATGATTTATTAAAATATAATTTTTTACTCTTACTGTCAAGTTTATGTAGTTTTTTGAAAACCCCCCTCTCTTGAATGCATTTATATACACGGCGGCGGTGTGGTCCATAAATAATCAATAAATACAATACAGCAAATGGAAATGCAAAATAAACGCCCTGGAATTTCCACCGAGGGTATGGGCCCCGGGGTCAGTTTATTTCTGTCCTACTGCCCATAATCCTACTGCGGTATGAGAAAGGATGCCTGGTTTGTGCACTCGAAAGACGACAGAACCGACTAGAGGACCAAATATTTTAGCTTGTAAAATACTTACTTACTAAACAACCAGCAATTTGCTATTGATAACTCATCGAATTTGGGGGGCTGTTCTTCCATCGTGTCAAAGACTCTTCCTTTTCCTGACTAAATTTCGGCAAATTCTCTATATTTCCGACAATAAAATGCTCTTGCTTAGGGCCATGCAAGTATACCTCCTTATTTTGAAATATATTTTGGGTTGCATACAATTAGATGAAGCAGAAAAGAACAGATAGCATTAAACAATTACGCTCATCATAAGGAATTCAGATTGCTCAAATCGATAATTTTAATCAACCAGAATTAACGACAGTTGGTAGCTACCTGTTTCTGGTTCAAACACGCATAAAGCTAAGCTCGATTTTTTTATGTGATGACTTCAAAGTTGGGAAAGAAGAATGACAACTTAAGCTGGGTAAATATTACTCTCGTGTCGCTTGTTTTTCACTCTTCAATTTGTTGCAAAAAGTAGTACCCAATAGTCGTAAATTAATGCAGGAAGAAGGTCAACAAGAAATAGGTGGAGCTCACGCATTATTGCAACTAGGCTCTAAAGCCGCAGAAGAGGACGAAGATGTTGGGGAAGAATCATTATTAGATTCCGATGTTGATTCAAAGAATAAACATATAAATGATGCAGTGGAAGCGGCCGTTATGAGATATGTTGGTGGAACATTGGATACAAACGTCAGTAGGAAAAAACGAAAAATAGTTAATGAAGATTATGATTTTAATCAGTGGACTGGTTTCTTGGATGACAGCATAATAAAGAATGACGAATTTACTACAACAACCACATCACCAAAAAAGAAAAAAACGAAAGATAAAGAGAAGGACCACAAACACAAGAAGCTGAAGAAAAAGAAAAAGCAAATTTCGGACCTGGTGCTGTTTGATCAGGACCAGGAACTGTTGGTACACGATCAGTTGGTGGAGGCAGCCATTAAGGACGCAAGCGAACTAACTACGAACATCACGGAAGATAATGTTGATGCACTTATCAGCACTTCATCACTAAACGCGGCTCAGGAAGCTCGAATTCTAGCTGCTGCTAATGCTATGGTTGAAAATGAATCCGAGGGAATATCTCAATTGGCTCAAATTGCTACGGCAATAAAAAATAACAAGACGAAAAGAGACAAAGAAGAATCAAGATCTAAAACAAAAGAGCCTAAAATATTACCTCAGCATGATTTCAGCCATATTGTGGATATGGATGAATTGGTTAACGAAACGGCCAAAAAAGCGAAGCAGTGGTATGAGAGTAATATAACATCTGAACAAAAAGGCAAACCCAGACCGTTTTCCCAAGACGAAGAAGATATCCTTGATTATTATTTTGCGGGATATTGCTATTTTAATAAATGCACACGAGAAGATCTATGTAATAGAATATGGTCCAATGACCGAAGAAAAGATAAGTTTTGGGTGAAAATCGGGAGAGTTTTTTATTTCAGGTCGCAATCGAGTATTTATAAGCATATTAGGAGAAGGTTCCACATTTTTGATGTTAGGGCCATGTGGACTAAGGAAGACGATGCAAAATTAAGAAATCTAGCTGCAACGCATTCTGGAAAATGGAAGCAGATCGGTGAATTAATGGGTAGAATGCCAGAGGATTGTCGTGATAGATGGAGAAACTACATTAAATGTGGTAGTAATAGAACTTTACAAAAATGGTCACCGGAAGAAGAAACAAAATTGATAACGGTAGTTAATGAAATGTTGCAACAATTAAAGAAAGGATCTGATGATGATAACGAAGATGATCTTACAAAGAACGTGAACTGGACTATTGTAAGTGAAAGAATGAATGGTATTAGATCTCGCATTCAGTGCCGTTACAAGTGGACAAAGTTGAACGAAACAAAGAGCAGAATTCTAGGTCCAAATGTGAGCAGTGAAACCCAGTTATGGTTAATTAAAAGAATCAAAAAATTGGGCTATAACTCATTTGATGATATCAACTGGGAGAAAATTAGAAAAAAGTATTCTAAGGATATGCCTGACAATAATCAATGGACAGCTAACGATTTAAAAAGAGTATTTAAAGAGTTGGTAGAAGAGTACAAGAATCACAAATTTGATGAATTGTTAGATATTCTTATCGACACTAAATTCCTGCGAGTACTACCTAAAGACAGTAATACTGTATTAGCTGACACGGCAAATAACTCCATCGAGGACCCTCGTCCAGAAGTGTATTCGTTATGGAGATCAAATGCATAGTTGTATGTATCCATCTGTAGGTAATAATTTATACATGTTGTATGAGTGCATGGATTGAATTGTCTTTGGAAAGATCGACGTAGAAAAAAAAAAGGTGTGTTGACAACTAGGTGCCCACTTTTCACAGCCAACCACTAAAATCAATCTCATGCTAGATTTGAGTCCAACAGATGATAAATTAATCTCCGTATACGGATTGAATACCCTTCAACCGACAAATATAGATGATCTAAATATAATTGATTTATCTTGTCCCGAAGATTTATCAGAATTATCGATAGAAGAACAATTCGCACTATTGAATAGACTAATCAACCCCAAAGAAGATAACCGTAATGACGTTCAATATTCTGATAGCGATTTTGAGGACCCGTTGAAAGGTAAAGGAAGTAATGTTGTAATGGAGCTAATCAAACAACAAGTTATATCAACACCGGATGATCCAGCAATAAGAGATTATATCATAGGATCTCAATCTTTCAATTCTTATAAATATTTAACCACAATCCACAGAGACACACCATTAGAAGTATTGAATCTGTCCTTAAATTTTTTGGAAAGAAATATCCACTCATACAGAAATGATTTGAAGATGGCAATTGAAGCCAATTTTGTTAGATTTATAAACTGTAAACAAACTATTGACAGATCATTAGTTGAGTTCATAAACCAGAAAACTAAAGCGGAAAAAGATAGGGAAAGTTCCCGAGTATTTGATCCTCAACGTCATAAGACCAGTGTGAAAGGAATGGGAGGGGGGAGCGGATTCTCTTCAGAATTGGAGCAATCATTAAGCAATTTGATAACAACCACCTCATTGTTGATTAGACCAATATCAGAGACTAAAAGTAAAGAAGACAAAATATTGAAAATGGTTGAATTTGTAAAATCAAATCAATTCCTTTTCAACTTACCAGCAAGCTTAATTCATTCACTTTCAGTAAATAACAATGACCAATTCATTGACGACTATAATCGATATATCATTGAAAAAGAGAAATATTTGAATATAATGAATAACAAATATAATGAACAGCTAGCTAAATTCACGCAAGAACGAAATGATGCGGCCATAAAGGAGTTGGAAGAAGGTAAAAGAATAAAACTAACATTGCTTTCAACAGTCTTCAAAGAAGTTGACCAAATTGCTGCTCAGTATAGAAACAAAATTTATAGGGAACTCCTATCATTAGATCATGAAGTTAGTGCTCGAGGTACCGGTACCAGTAACAATTCAAAATTTATCTCATTAGTTGACAATTTATCAAAACTAGATCATGATAAAAAGATAAACCCTATTGTAGACTTCTTGATGAAACAAATTGACATAATGAATAAGGATTTTGAATATCAAGTTGAAAAATTCGATAGCAAATTCTTACTTATGCAGAATAAGCTAATTGACTATATTGGATCATTAAAACCGGAAAGAAGACAAGGCTCACATATAAACTATATTAGTGAAAAATATGATAATTACAAGGACGAAATCAGGTTTGCGAAAAACCACGAAGAGAAAATGAGTATAATCGAAGAAGCTTTTGAGAGTAATGATTCATTAGATTTAAGTTTGGTGAATGAAGCATGGTTGGTGTTGTACAGCTTTATGAATTACTTGGACAATTTGTTGATCAGAAATATGTACAAATTTTTAAACAACTACACTCATTATATCGGAATGGGTATTGATTCAAAAGGCGAAATAAGGGACCTGTTGATAAAATTAATAAATCAGATCGTATTGATCATGGTGACTTTATTTGATGATGATGGTAATGATACTAACCAATTGGAATCCAGCCCCAAGAATTATAAACAATTTGTACCATACTATACTAATTCATTATCAACAATTTGCCATTTGAGCAAAGTGCAATTGAAGGTCAATAAAATTTTAACTCTATTCGGAGATATTATTGGAAAACTTGGAAATGTAAGCAATTATCCTGACACGAACAAAGTTTTGAAAAATCTCAAGAGTTCGTCAACTAAAATTAACCAAAAAATATTAGAAGCAATATCTTCAACATGGGTGAATGACTGTTCACAGTTTTATGATTTGGAAGATTGGAAAGTGGAAGAAAAGAACAGTCCAGATGGAACTTGCACAAAATTGATGAACGTTATTGAATACTATCAATTGTACATCATAATGAAAATAGCGAAATTAGTCACAAACAATGATACAAATTCAGAATATAAAATTGTTGCTTCATATCCAAGTAAAAGAATGCTTGTAAGTATTGAAATCCAATTTATGAGAAGCTTGAATATTATAGTGGATTCAATGATGAAGAAGTACAATATTGACAGAAGAGAAAATGATGATAACAATACAATCGAAATTTTTAAGATATTGACCATGAACAATTTTGATAAATTGTCAAGAGTAATATATCCGAAATTATTACGTGTATTTGACAAACTATATAGCAAAGATTTGCTGAAGCAAAATTTGAAATTATTTGCTGATATAGACAAAGCAAGTTTGACTATTATTGATGATATTTTGAATAATGAGAAATTGTACATTACAAAACAAGTTACCAATTTTTTCATAAACTTACAACTGCAACAGAATATTTCTGCACAACACATGAAAGTTGATGGCTTCGTGTATCAGATTTTAATTCACTTTGTTAAATTAGTAAACAAAGTAAAACCATTAACTAGTGAAGAAATTTTTATAACCATAATTAATGAATTACAATTGAATTTGGTGAAGAATATATTAGATAATTTGAGAAAGTCGCAAATCAACAACTCATTAAATTTAGTCAATTTGAAATTAGATGCGAATTTTATATTGAATATTTTTGAAAAATCAAGTAATTTGAAGTTGGATGATGCAACCTATAAAATTCTACAAATCTTACTTAATGAAATAGAAGATAGATATAATTCATACGACCAAAACGAAGCCTACAGTTATAATAAAACTGACTTTGACGAGATTTTAAGATTGAATATGGAAGACTCCATGAATGAGTTCAGCTGTTTTTAGAAACATACGTTTACAGTAATGCACAGAGAGGTAGCGAAATAGTAAATAAAGCATGTAGAGTAGTTCGAACGATTAAGTTTGTAGTATCCCGTATATTATATAAATAAAACAAAAAGTGACCGCCCCCATTCCCATCCTGCGAAATTATGTTTGTAAAAATTGTACGAACTGAGTAATTTTGAATACTAGTTATTAAAGACTTCAAGAAGATTAACTAATAATGTGTATGTGTGTGTTTCAGATTAGTTAACTTTCTCTAGACTTAATCTAACTGCGTTATTCTTAATCTCGACATCGTCTTCTTCTTCATCGTCATGACCAAATTTACTAGTTTTCAATTCATCGAATAATTTTTGTTTTTCAGCAGCAGTTAATTCATGTTTTTTCTTATTCTTGATATGGTACATTGGATTCAATTGTCGTAATGTTACCCCTTTCATGAATGGCAAATGACCATTTTTTTCTTCATAAAGCATCAACAATAATGTGACTATAACAGCAAACCAGTACATATTGTATGAAATGATCGAGCCGTAAGTAGCTGTATTTTGCCAGCCCAACAAAGCATTAAAAACGTCCCAACCATTATCGGTTTCGGGATTGCAACAATTAACATGCCAGATTGTCTTCGAGATATCGTACGTTCCTGGACCAGAACCGTTTTCTGAAGCATCCCCACCCGTTTGAACACTTAAAACATGACTTTCAAAGTACCAAATACCACGGGAGAACAACCCAGCGGCAATCAAGTACAAGATACAAGTGGAGATAATTAAGAAAACTTGTAACGAAACGGAAGATCCTGAGAAATATAAAATTGCACCCACGGCAATCCCTGCGATCAACCCACAAATGACAGGGATGGGAAATGAAGTAGCAGGAGAATTCAAGCCAACACCACCAACGAAAACAATTGCCTCTAAACCTTCTCTAAGACATGTAATCAAAGGTAAAATAAACATAGCATATTTTTTGGCTAAATAACCAATTTTGAAACGATCTTTGGTCTTGTCAGGTTTTTTAGTTAGCGCTTGAGCTAGTTTGACTCTCCACTTCTCCTTCATCTTGTTGATTCTCAACATGGCAATACCCATTAATGAAATTAAGACCGTGGCAATAATGCAAAATATTCCCTCCCATAAATCTTCAGACTTAGACCAGATATCGTTACCTAATGTGTAAAATAAGGCAATGAAAATAACACCAATGATAATACATATTACGACGCCTAGAATCGCGCCAATCCAAACCTGATTTCGCAACTTTTTGTAGACTCTTGGATCGGTGGTTGCTTTACCAATACCTTGTTTCAAAAAGGCCAATAAAACCGAAACAACCACCACGGCCTCCAAACATTCTCTAAAAACGATAAAAAAAACTTGAACGTTGAAAACGTTGACCATTTCGACTTAGGGGTAAGGGGGTAGGGAAAAGGGGGATGAAGAAAAAAAAAAAGGCAAAATTGCAAAGATGAAGGGATTTTCACTCTAATTTATAATCACTAGATAGGGTCAAAATCTACCTATATGTAATTGAATAGATTAACTTGGTTCGATAGTGGAACAAACCGTGCGCAGAAGTTGGGATTGATTTTAACCAATAACAATTTAAAATAAGAAAGTAGGCTTAGAATTTAGTTCAGCGTTTAAACCAACTGGTACGACCAATGGGCCCGACTGCCATTAAGAAACACTGCTCTATATAATCTAACCTTGAAAACCCCTTGCTTGGTCCATTTTGTAGTTGTCTGGACTTTTTATGGAGATGTTACTTGTTTTTTACATATATATATATGCTTAGACTTGCTCAAAACTGAATACAAGTTCTACTTTTGAGAATTGCGAAATCAGATTAGATTTCATCAGATAATTTTTTTTGGGATTTAACATACAATGCATAAGGATTATGAATTAATTACACTATGAAATTTGCATGTACCCAACTTGCCCTCCTTTGGATCATCACAGTACCCATCCGACAGTTTCAACTGATGGTTTGTTCAAAAAAAGAAAAGGTCAAAGCAGAAATGTAATTTGTGTACGACATAATTATAATTGATAGAACGGCGATTGATTATTATGGCACACTGGTTAAGCAAAACACAAGTGCACCTCCAGTAGGGTAAATGCCAACCATCATTCCACTCAAAATTTGCTACAATCATCACCACAAACCATTCTATCCATTTAAAATTCAAAATGCACAACAATATAGCATCTATACCGCAGGAAATTCGGTTTCCCTTGTCAAAAAAAGTGTATTGAATTTGGTTTGTATTGAGGCAAGTTAAAGAACTTCAGCCAGAGGGATAGATAACTATGCACGATTCCTTTTCTTCATTTTGATGTTTTGCGTACCAAGTAATATTGCGGTGATATTAGAATACCTTTGTGCTTCAAAGATTATATTACAATCTATGATTTATAGCAAAATCATACTGTAAATTGCCGGAAATGGAAGATTGTCGTATCTTTTTATGTCACACTTATATGCAGGTCTTGCAATAAAAACTGGTTAACACAATTCCCTAAAGTAGGGACTCTTAAACTACGTATTAAAGCTTTCCACTGGTTTGCAGTACTACCAATGGTTCGTGTCCTGAGGCAGTTATTAGTTATTCACTTCTTCAAAAAAATTTTTATTGTTAAATCTTGATGACATTGTAGTTTCGCAATGTATTATCTATAATTAATGACGTAGAATTGATATGCTTTAGTATCGATAATGAGTCGTGTAGATCTTTTTGGGATACATCCTAAGTACTTTTGAATCCAAGTTTTGAACCTTACTAATTGGGTTTTAATACAAATTCGAACTCTCCCATACTTTAGAGCTACAATTCAATAAAGAGAAGTCTTGAAGTTTTCTGTTTTTGTGTTCCAAATGCTTTTTAATCCTTTGATTTATTAATTCATAACCATTCAAAAAACTGTGCATTCTACAAATCCTCTTTTTCAAGAGGCAATTGGTTGCATGGACAATAAGCAACGTATTGATTGCAGTTACATCTTATGGCGACTACTTTACGATGATGGTAAGAAGACAGGCTTATTTAATATAGAAGAACTAGATCCATTTTTAGAAGTCGGAAAAAAAAAGTCACGAAGTTGGCCTGGAGATATATATTGAGACAAGAAACACAGTTTAGTTGCGGATTTTAAACAAGATGGCTTTAGCATAAGGAGATCCAAATTCTGAGAATCAATTGCTTTTGCAGAATATTACGAAAGCTGCCGATTTAAACGCTAAAGGTTTTGTCATTGCTTAGCCTCCGCCTGTCGTGGCATATTAGTTGATTATCAAAGGTTAAAAGATCTGTAGAAAATAGCCTTTGAAATCTACAAATAGGTTGGTGCTGTGAGTGCTGTTTGCTCCAGTCCTGCTATTTTTGATGGAAGGAACGATACAAAAGCCGATGCACGGTTTAATCAAAGGTACGAAAACTATTGGTTGTAAAGATGAAGGTGAGAGGGTTTTAGGTGTTGAAGCGACATGGGAAAAAAAGTATGATCTAGAGACTTGAAGAAAAGGCTGAAATATTGGGCGCTAGTTATATTTCTCCTAAGTGTCCTAGGGATTCTTTCGTTGCTACTGACAAAAAGATTGTTACCGGTTTGAATCCACAATTTGCTGATTTAACTGCCCATAATGATATTGAAGTTTGCCAACCTTGAAGTGTTTTGAATGTAGATTTTATCATTTAAATAGTTGGCTACAATTGTAAGATTTGTCGATTTGTGGCGAAATATCAACGAACTAACACAAATATTCTCAAAGGGATGCCTCTCACCTTCAACGAAGATGAATCTAATGTGTACAAGCAATTATTGAAATAGTACAACCACAGCTTTGCAGACATCTTTTGGACCAAGGAATGCACAAAATTTAAAAATAGCAAGTTCCTGCAATCTCGTTTTCCAAAGGTCATATACCAAGAACTATTCGCACATTCATTTCCCAAAACTTATTATACAGTTTTGTTAATCCGTCTTTTTACCATCATTCATTGTGAACTGTTCAAAATAATTGGATTGTAAAAAATAGGGCTCTCCTTTCTTTGAACTCTTTGAGTCATATATTACGTAATCAACCCCAGTTTTAATAGCCGTGGATTTTCGATAACAGAAGAACACATTATTAGAGTTTAGTTGAAGGGAACTTACTGCTCCAAACTTCAAACGAAGCAATAGAAAGTGCTTGTAGAATCAAAAGCAATCATGGATGCATTTTAGTGATTATCAAGCTATTCAGCCTTTTACTCCGGGGGAGATTTGATTTGAGCAACATGGATTAAGCCACACTGATTTCTAAATACGGAAATTGTTCGGCTAGCTCCATGATCAATCATATGAAACATGAAAAAGAGCTTCTATTCTTACATAAAAATTGGAAATCCGGTAGGAAAATTTCACGCCTTAACACTCCCTCTTCTTCCACTTCCTCTTCTTCTATTTTTATTTATTTTTATTGGAAGTATAGTTTTATGTATAGATTGTTATCATCTTCTACGAGAACTATATTAAATCAACTGCCTTTAAAGAATAGATCTTACTCTATCGTATCAAATATATCCAAAATGTCTCCATCTTTCCAATACAAACAACCAGAACATAAATTGACTTTGATTCCTGGTCCAATCGAATTTAGCGATGATGTATTAGCTTCAATGGCAACACCATCACAAGCTCATACTTCTCCAGAATTTGTATCTACTTTTCAATCCGTGTTGAAAAATTTGAGAAAATTATTTAAATCAACTAATGAAAATACTCAAGCGTATGTGTTAAGTGGATCTGGTACATTGGGTTGGGATGTCGCTTCAGCTAATTTGTTGCAACCTGGTGATAAGGTTTTAGTCTTATCTACCGGATTCTTCTCGGATTCTTTTGCTGAATGTCTTAAAGTTTATGGTATTGACGTGGATGTTTTAACTGCGGAAATTGGTGATGTTGTACCATTAAGTAAAGTGGAGGAACAGTTGAAAAAGGAAAAATACACTGCTATTACCATAACTCATGTTGATACTTCGACTTCAGTTGTAAGTGATGTTAAATCTATTAGTGAAGTTGTGAAAAAAGTTTCTCCAAATACTTTAATTATTGTTGATGGTGTATGTTCAGTCGGGGTTGAAGATTTAGAATTCGATAAATGGGGTCTTGATTTTGTCTTAACTGCTTCTCAGAAGGCAATCGGCGTTCCAGCTGGTTTATCTATATTTTATGCCAGTGAAAGAGCCTTGGCCAAAGCTTTAAATAAAGAAAAAGAAACTACATTCTTTGCTTCAATGAAAAGATGGACTCCAATAATGAAAGCCTACGAGAGTGGTAACGGTGCATATTTTGCTACACCTGCTGTCCAAACTATAACTGCGTTGAAGACTTCGCTTGACGAAATTTTGAGTGAACCACTAGATGAAAGATTTGCCAAACATGCTAAAATTTCGGACGAGTTTAAAGACAATGTTGAGAAATTGGGTCTTAGAATCTTACCTGTTAATAGAAAAGTTGGTGCTCATGGTTTAACTGCTATTTATTTTCCAGACGGTGTAATTGGTCCAGATTTATTAAAAAAATTGGCCGAAAAGGGTTTTACTATTGCTGGTGGTATTCATAAAGCATTAGTTGGTAAATATTTTAGAGTTGGCCACATGGGTTATTCAGTTTATGCTGGTCATATTGATAGATTTACTCAAGCTTTGGAAGAGTCTTTGAAGGAACTTAAGTAAGTATAGAGTATAAATTAATAACTACATCTTACAGAAACCAACGATATTCTCATTTTTTATTATAGATGGTGCTCCCCAGACTTGTCCAAATGTTACAATCAATAATAATGTTTAGTGATAAAAGGTTATAAAAGAAAGCGATGATTGGTCAACATACCAATATTTTTTCTTGCACTTGTAATAACTAATAACTAAAATAGAGCTAATTCTCTGCAAAACAAACCAAAACAAGAAGAAACCAGATTGGTATATTAATACAGTTTGTAAGGCGAAGCGACCCGGTCTCTCTTGCTTGGATACTAGCTAGCTCTAGCATAAACATGTCAATGACTCCTTGGATTCCACACTGATTTCATATTTGTGCCACAATTCGCAACTCTTGTTGGTTAACAAATGGCAAAAATGACTCGGGCATTGCGCTGCTGTGGTACGACTTGTACAAGATAATTACGGAATTACTTAGTGAAAGCTTTTCGTTATAAATAGAGACAATATTATTTCAAATTGTGGACAGAGAAGGATTAAGTTGAATAATTGTTTAAAACAAGTACAAATTTCAATTTATAAAATTCGCAGTGCCGATACCAAAAAGTTCCCTTTTGGAGTACATGCAAAAGGTAGTAGGAACGCGATAACCACTATATTACTCACTAACTATTCGTTTTGTAGCTTGTCTCATAACATATATATATTTGCAGACTTTCCCTTATATTAATTATTTAATGGTAAATGTACAGGAATTCAATAAAATTAATACCGATAAACTATCCTTCGAGATTCTTGCTATCTAAACCGACAAACATACAACTAAGATATAAAACCACTGCCAATGCCTTGAATCAAGTCACCAGCCCCAAACTCTTCAAACCTGCAGCTACGGTTCAGGTGTTTAAAAGGCACTTCAGCAAGTCCATAACAAGGAAGTCACAACCGAAAGATGCGCCAGGATCTTCAACACCTACAATCTTTGGAAGGAAAACATCAACTTCAGAACTATTCATGATGCGGTCATTGCTCAAGACGATATGGCCCAAGGGCAACGTCAATTTCAAAGTCAGAGTACTAATTGCATTGGCCTTGTTAGTCGGTGCCAAACTTTTGAACGTCCAAGTCCCATTTTTTTTCAAATCAATCATAGATCAAATGAATATAGACTGGACCGGAGATGTAGGCACGCTTAGCGCCGTTGTCGGATCCTTGATTCTTGCTTATGGTGGTGCTAGGTTTGGTGCAGTGTTATTTGGTGAGCTTCGTAATGCCATCTTTGCCAGTGTCGCTCAGAGTGCAATTAAGAGAGTGGCATACAATACTTTTGTTCGATTGTTAAATATGGATTTGCAGTTTCATTTGAGTAGACAAACCGGTGGATTGACTAGGGCTATAGATCGAGGTACTAAAGGTATCAGTTATGTTCTTTCGGCAATGGTGTTTCATATTTTACCTATCACGTTTGAAATATCTATTGTCTGTGGAATTTTAAGCTACAATTATGGTGTTCCTTTTGCTACTGTGACTTTTGCTACAATGTTGGCATACTCTATCTTTACAATCAAGACTACATCGTGGAGAACGAAATTCAGAAGACAAGCTAACACTGCGGATAATGAGGCTGCCAGTGTGGCATTAGATTCATTGATCAATTATGAAAGTGTAAAGATTTTCAACAATGAAATGTATCAAGCTGAAAAATACAACAAAGCTTTATCAAAGTATCAAAATGCCAGTATTAAGATTGCAACTAGTTTAGCCTTTTTAAATGCGGGACAGAATTTCATATTCACACTGGCCTTAACTGCAATGATGTATATGGGATGTCAAGGTATTGCAAGTGGGGGTTTGACTGTTGGTGATTTAGTTTTGATTAATCAGTTGGTTTTTCAATTGAGCGTTCCATTGAACTTCCTTGGATCTGTATATAGAGAATTAAAACAATCTTTATTAGATATGGAGAATTTATTCCAGTTGCTGAGTGTTCCAATTAAAATCAAAGAAATTGACGGTTGTCCGCAGTTACAATTGAACAAATCCAATCCGGGTGAAATCAAATTTGAAAATGTTACTTTTGGATATCATCCAGATCGTCCAATCTTGAAGAATGCTACTTTTACTATTCCGGCAGGTGAGAAAGTAGCTATTGTGGGGCCTTCCGGAAGTGGGAAATCGACGATCTTAAGATTAGTATTCAGGTTTTATGATGTTAATCAAGGTAGAATTTTAATTGATGGGCAAGATATAACTAAAGTTTCATTAGAATCATTAAGAAAAAAAATAGGGGTAGTACCTCAAGAAACCCCGTTATTCAATGAGACAATTTTGGATAACATTCGATATGGACGATTAGATGCATCAGACGAAGAAATTAATAATGTTATTAATTTAGTACAGTTGAATAATTTAATTAAAGATTTACCAGATGGAGTGAATACTGTTGTGGGAGAAAGAGGTATGATGATTTCAGGAGGTGAAAAACAAAGATTGGCAATAGCTAGACTCTTGCTTAAAAAAGCTCCAATTACATTCTTTGATGAAGCTACCTCGGCATTAGATACACACACAGAACAAGCTCTTCTTAGCACCATCCGGTCACTATTTAAACGAGACCAAAACACGAACATTTCAATAGCTCACAGATTAAGAACCATTGCAGATGCTGACAAAATCATTGTATTGAATAAAGGTACAGTGCAAGAGCAAGGAACACACGCACAGTTATTAAGTGATGATAATTCCCTCTATGCACAATTATGGAATATCCAAGAGAATCTTGATATTGAAAAGGAATTAAGGGATGAAGAAGACGAGAGAATCGAGGAGGAAATCAAAAGAGAAAAGCAAGTTTTTCAAGGATAGATCGTACATACATGTATATAATACAGGATTAAATATGGTGCACTTTCAAACCCCATCAGAGTTAGTTGCAGCCTCCGAAAAAATCTAAGGGCCTATATAAGCATCTACAAATTTCCTGTCCGTCTTTTTCTTTATCTATTATATACAACAACAATACAAAAATGTGTAAACCAGCTGAATGCTCAGAGTGTCGTATGTATTGAAACAATCTTGTGTCGACTATACAACACGTATATGCAATGCAACCTACGCTGAACACTGTACTAACAATAACTCAAGACGGTAAAACTTGGATGGGATGTGGACAACACGTTCCACAAGCAATGAGCGGTGCTCCCAAAGACGAGTGGTGTACTTGTGAATCCACAAGTGGTGCTGACTTACATGGCTATCCTCCTAAACAAGGTGATGCTAAACCAAAAAACTAAATTCCAATACGAATGGGCCTAGTATAGTGTTATAGCTGTTTTATGTGTATACTTTAATATGTATGACGTGGAAATGATTGCTTTGTTGACAATGCAATGGGAATGAGTATATTCACCTCTAGGCTGGTCTTTTACAATAAGGCGAAGTTTCATACAATAGAAACAGACCTGTTTGAGCAGTAGACTATTTGAACAGCAAGTATCAAATATAAAGAAACAATTGTATAGATCAGGTGTAAACGAAAAAGATTGCAATTAAGACAATTAAGAGATAACCAACCGATCTTTCGAAATGGGTGATAATAAGCAGATCTGGACATTTTTCCAATCGATATTGAAAAAAGTTCAGATCTTGGTGATCAGATAAGACAATGTCTTCTTGAAATAGAGGTTGCTTGAACGTTTTTGGCTGTTTTAGATGGAATCTCGAAGTTTAAAAGATAAGATAATGGATTGGGTATGAGCTCTGAGACAATGCTTGGTGACTGCTAGTTCAGAGCCTAATGTAGACGGGATAAATTAGGTGATATTTCTAGTATAATAGTTACTGCCTTTCTTTTAAGAACAAAAGCAGGCCGTTGTGTGTAGTTTTTATTATGTCAATCAATAAGCTCCCACATCCAAGTATTATATCCACTTTATCTTGAGTCGAGACGTAGCATAAATGAACTCTTCTGCATGTGCAAATAATCAAAAAACCGCAGTTTGAAAGCTAACCCAACATGAGAGTGACATAAGCCAAGAAATCTAGAGCCTAGCTTACTATAATTTCTTCAAGTCTTTCTCTGGGAAGAGATATCATACACACATAGGAATGGAAAAGACAGACCCAGATTCGGTGGTTGAGAATAGTTGAGCCAAAGTATTATAAAGGTTCGATTCTCAAAAGCTCTCCATTTCGAACGGACACCGTGGTTTCAAATGCTCCAATTTTCACCTATGAATGTATACACGTAATTTGGTTTCTTGCTAACGATGATGAAAAATAACAATACAAGATATGAGCGATTTTGAGACAAAGAACCACCGGACAATACGAGGCCTAGCCCTGAAGTAAAAGGTGGGGAATTTCATTGATAAGTCCATAAGTTTACCAATTTGTAAGCCTTTTAACGGAAGTTGGAATTAATTTGGATCAGTTAAGACTACCTGATCTGAAAGCCACGTAGATGCCAGGCTCAACCTCAATATCTTCGCTACCAGTGCCAGTTCACATGCTTGTAAATTCGGTTAAATACTCTGCTGATTTAATTCAGTTTAGGCAAAATTCAAACTAGTGACCTTAATAATGTAGAATATTTCATTGTACGTTTTGAAGAAAGGAGAGAAACAATAAGAGCAGGACATTTTTGTCCAATATCCACATTAAACGAAACGATTGTTGCAAACGCAACACGACCCAAAGATAAGATATCTCAACATCGTGTAGGGTATGGAGAAGATCATGTTGCCGACGATTAGTGCCAGCAATGAATGGTTTACTAAATATCTTTTGAAAAAACTAGCAAGTCAAGGGAACCTAGCTGCAAGCCCTAAACTACTAGGCGTAGAGCTGTAAAAAAAGAGCGATTAACAATAAACCTTATCTCCAAACCTTATTTCAGCAGGCACAAAGGCGATTTCATGGATTGACAATGTATTATATCAACGGAAATGCCCCTCTCCCTCCCCACAGAGACAAAACAACTCACAAGTTCCATTTGTTATGTGTCCTTGAATCAATTAATTTATTTGCTTGATGTAATAACGATCTTATACAAGATCTACTATAGTCACTGAGACAATAAGTGTGTTCTGTCCCAACGATTCTACCTGAACGGTGTCCCACAGTATTCAACGGTATCACACAAGACTATTCTCAGTCGGCACAGAACTACCAATCCTGAGTTCACAAAAAAAAAGTCACTAGACATATGCACTTTCTAAACATAGTAGGGAATGATGTGGTAAAATGTCGAGGACGTCAGTTCAACGTTCGTTTGCTACGGCTAACCGAATAGCACTTTAATTGCTCGTCAATGTCATGGATTCTAGACTTGCAATTATTGAACCGCGAGGGAATCCGCCTGCATCCCAAGCTTATTTTTTTATTTTTTTTTTTTCCAATAATAACATGATAATATTAAGCTGAGGTACATAGAGGAATTCGGTTTGCATAGGCTTGTATAGGCTTGCATAGGCTTTTGTCGGTTTATACGTGGAATGGTGGTACGGATAATAACAGTGCGCTTGGACCAGTGGGATTGTATAAATAGACGTATGGGACCGGGAAGTCGTGATGACTGGTTGTATTTTTGAGTTGTAGAAGGAATGATTATTAGGAGTGGATGATCTTTGAAGGGACAGGGGGAACGTAATGAATTTGTTTCATATAGAGGACCTGATGAACAAAATAGAGTTTTACCAAACTATCCAATCGGTAATTATTTGTAATGCAGATTATAGTTTTTGGTTTATTGTTCGTTGATTATCAATATGTACCCGAAGCTAAATTATAGTGAAAAGTAAACAACAGGTAAAAAAAAAGAGAATAGTTTTTCAGTTTTTTCACTGTACATGTATGTAATATATAACCATTGCCATATTGATCCTATCAACACAAATTGATATAAATATTCATCAGATTTCCCTACTTTTGACCCTTTTTACCCCTGAACTACATTTGCGTATTTTCCGTCTCTAAGTTTCCAAGAAAAAAAGACAAACTACCAAGAAAGCCACTTCTTATCTGTTCTTCAACCAAGTCTATCATGACTATAGAGCATAGTAAATTCACTATATCAAGTAGCAACAACTCCAAGTTCAAATCGAAATTGAAGTCGTTGAAAAATGAGTTGAAATTGAAACCAGTCTCATCCTCACAAACATCCCTCAATTACAATACTTCGCCACACACCTTCCAGAGTTCGGTTTTTGCATCATCATCATCACCAGCAATGCATGAACTGATACACAGGTCACGGTCAATGTCGTTACCAAACATATCGCAACACGAAACGTATAACTACGAGGACTATGCGTATATAGAGGACACCCCTAATTTCAACTACAATGACGAAGAGCAGGAGCAGGAGCAGGAGCAGGAGCAGCAGCAGGAACAGGAGCAGCAGCCGTTTAGGTATCGCGAAGAAATGATGATTCCGCCCTTACCCAACCCGACGAACTTCCATTCCCACAGCTCCTCCATTAGCACTACGACTACAAACACCACCAATGATACCGAGATGGACATTCATTGGGATCAAGATAAGTTGGCGACGAGGATATTGAATGTGATTAAGAATGGAGATAAAAATATTCAGTGGGATATTTAGTTTTTCGATTTTGGGTTTGGATATTTTGTGTATATATTCTCTTTTTAGGGAGTTGCTGGGTTTTTCATGCTGTTTATGATATTTATTTCTTGTTTTGGTTTGATACCGTTTCTATTCTCTAATTCTATTTATTTGATATAAAAGTTTATTATACAAGATGTGTTTGAAGGCTACGAACAGGCAGGCAAGCATATATCATGTAAGTAAGTTTACTTGCTTGCGATTCAAGGCACCTCTTGAACAGCCGAGAAAAGAGTTACTGTAGGTACGTTTGGAATATTTTTTCGTCATTGTATCCATGGTCGTCATAAGCAATCCAGCTCAAATCAAATCAATCTGACTGCTACACAATTTAGAGTTAAAAGATTTCAGGGATTGTTAATCGTAGTGAACTCAGAGTTGCAAAACAAAGGTGGTTGCAAGCAACTACAATCCGAGCCTATCCCTGTGATAATTCCATTTAATTTGCTTGAGCAGCGAAAATTACCTTCACAAGCAAGCTTTTTAAGCTGGTAACTTGACGTGCCCAGGTTCGCTCTAGCCCCCTTATTCTATTCTATTATTTTTTGCCAAATTCAACGTCAATCATATACAAACTCAAGCTCGGCTCAGTCCAGGACGAGAACCCGTGACTCATGAATCTCAAGAGAAAATATTCAAAGTGTTTTAGTTGAAACGAATGTTTCAAATGTATTAGTTACATGTTGTTGTCAATCTATTCTACTTGCTGATTCAGATTCATGTCATCAACTCTGGTGATTCTGTAATTCTCATCGACGCAATCCTGAAATTCTGTTCATTTTCCAGTTTCCAACTATCAACCAACTCTTTCAATCCATGATGTGGTAATTTCTGAATTTTCTCAGCAACGAATTCATCCATCTCAAATCTTCCATACATTATTTTCAACATTAATTTGGTAATATTTTGGACCGTAATTCCAATTTGCTTGGCCCAATCGGATCCCTTACGTAAGCTTTTCAAAACCCAGGAATCGTAGTTTAATTTAAACCAAGTAAACAACTGATCGCTGGCATCGTGAAATGTGAATCCAAGAAGACCCAATTCAATTAACTTGGAATCTATATTCGTATTCACAAAATTCAACGTCTTATGAATCAATTCCGGGTTGCTGACAAAAGATAATGAGGTTAGGGCCATTGTTTGCAATTCTGTTTTATTTGCGTTTGTTTGGTTTAAATTTGATACGTTTGAGTTCTTGACTAATTCAAGAACTTTTTTATATTCCTTCATTGACCCGTGGTACATTGTAACGTTAAAGATTGCAGAAAGGAATTCCTTGGGTGTGAATATTTTGTTTATTGGATTCATGAAATTTTGGAAACTTTTATGGGCGATTTTGTATGATTCTTTGGAGTGAATATTCAATTGTAATACTGATGCTCTTACTTTGGACTCTGATATGTCATAGTCTTTGGCAAATTCCTGATTCCAATTAATCCTTTTGAACAATTTATTGGAAAACTTGGTCAACCACTCATTGAACAAGGCGCACTTGGTGAAATGACGCATTATATCAATGATAGGCTCCAAGTATTCCAATGAACATTCCCAGACTTTCCAATTCCAAGGCAATTCAACTAAGTCATCAAGCAAATGCACAAAGTTTTTTAATTCACGACTCGTTGAATGAACTGTTCCCAAGACTGTACCTAAATCAGTAATGATCGTGATTATATCTTTTGGCGCCATCATTTCAACGTTTTCAATGCGGTCGTATAAAACACGATAGTATCCTTTACGTCCGCAATTCAAATTTATAAACTTAGCTATATCTAATTCAATTGAACGATCAGTCATCAAAATATTTAAAATACTCTTAGTACCTTTCGCTTTGATAAATAAAGGAACATGGTATGGAACATCTTCAATTCCAGCTTCTTCAACGGTTAAATTATGTAAAAAAGTATGTTGTTCAATTAAGATCTTGTTCTCTTTATGAGTGACTTGTAATAGTGGATATCCTTTTGCTCTTATCCATGAATATGCAAATGCTGGTAAGTCTATTGAAATGTCACTATTCAAGTCTTGCCATATGTCAAATATCTTTATGGACTGACCTTGATATTTGTCAATGAATTTTTTCATTCCCGACAAAAAGTCCTTTCCTTCAGCTTTCAATATGGCGTTTACCATGGTTAATAAAATCATACCCTTTTCATACATATTTGCGTCAAATATGGTTGACGTGGTTGAATTCAATCCGGTGTTTACCGTGGTCATATAATCATAAATGCTTCCAATGTTGAATTTCCCGCTGTAGTAACAATCAGTCGATAAGAAATCCTCAAAATCTGAGCCGGATCCAATGATTTCCCTTGCAGTCCAGGTCGCAAATGCTTCGTTAAACCACAAACAATTCCAATCCTCAAATGAAACCCAGTTACCAATCCACTGATGAACCAATTCATGTACTATTAATTCCTTTAGCTGTGAAATCTCCGTTGAAGTTGCATTTGTATCGATTAATATGTTAGGTGTCAATACATTAATCATCCCCCAGTTTTCCATTGCGCCATCATTTAAAAATGGCAATGCGACAAAATACAAATGGTTCAATGGATATGCTCCAAATATAGATTCCAACTTTGGAAGATAGTCTTTAATTGTACGTAATGCGGTTATTGCCTTCTCTGTTTCACCTAGAGGTGTATACACTCTGATTGACTCGTCGTCACCAAGCGGCCAACTCATATCACCAATTACAAATCCAATCAATGCAGGTGATATCGGCTTCTCATAAACAAACTTGTGGGTCGTATCTCCATCTTGATTCTCGGTTTCAATCTCATCTCCATTGCAAATAACTTGAAACTTAGAGCTGGTAGTAATATCCAATTTAATCATTGGTTTATGCAATAGTTCGTCAATAATAGGAAAAACTTGTTTCGCGGCATGAGGCTGAAAATGGGTTGCAATGATGTAATTATCAGCTTTTCCCGATATATTATCTAAATAGTTGGTTTTGAATAAACCTTGCGTTTGATCCTTGTATGTATTTACGGTGTTAATTTGACCCATGTATTTGATTTTCAATTGCTCATCTATTGAAACGGGCTCTTCTGATGAAAATTTAACGCGTCGGTTTTGCTTATCATACTCTATGGACAATTTGGTACCCCCGATTGAGGCACTGGTGATGATTAATTTATGGAAATGTAAAGTGACAGAAAAAGACTCGGATTGTGGATTGGCATTTTCTTTTAATGTGACCAAGGCTTCACCAACAAAATTTGGTTTTAAATGATTGACATGCAATTTATAGTAGTATTCGCTAGGTATATACGTATTAGATAACGTCAAAGGAACTGGAGTTGTCATCAGTACCTAGTATTTGAAGATTTTGCAACACCAAATGATAAATCAAAATTTTCTTTTTTTCTCTAGCTTGTTTCATTTCAATCAATTCGGGAGTGTACCACCGACATTTCGTGACTATGGATTTTTATAGCCTCACAAGAGTATTTTACAGTTCTCGTATAAATAGACAATTATAAAGTTTGTGGGGTTAACAGTTAATTTGCTCCTACTCTCCGTTAATGAATTTTGTTGAGATATGCAACATTGCTTTACTGAAACTTTAGTGGATCTTTTATTACCCGTGGATAAGATGAGCAACAAGAACGTTACTATTCTGACCTAGACCACGTACTTGTGATTCAGATTGGAAGGGCCGCTCCTGGAGCTTTTCCAAAGTTGATATCTCCAGAATTGAGCGGTTGGCTTGTAGGCTTAATATGTCAAAATAAGGAAAATTAAAACGGGTGCGTGACTGAGTAACTTGGAGAAGTATGAGCCTCGGAGGGTCCCGAATCGCCGTGGAAGTAAAAGCCATAACACCTGCATGTCAGCTTGCTTCATGGATTCAAGCGTGCTTAACTTTCAAAACATAGACAGGTATCTCCGATGCCGTCAATGTCACTTCCACCTTCATTTACCGAAATATGAGAGAAATAGAGTAAAAAACCAAAACAAGGTGTTGGCAACCTCATGAAAGGTGTCATGTATGTACAGTGCTAGCATATTGTATAGTAGGTGAGTAATGAATGCAGTATTCATGTATAGGTCGTGTATCGAAGGTGTACCAAATGCGGTGGTAGCGATGGTGGTGGTAGTCGGCGGTGGGACTTTAATGCAAAGCAATACAGCGACACCGCAGAGCACCAGAGGAACAGCTGCAGACGAAGTGGTGGAGATTGAGCCGAGCTTGACTTTTTTTCTTCTTTTTTTTCCATTCCCTTGGTTGGGCAATAAAACTGTAAGTAAAGTACTAATTGAACTACGTATCGGTCCTATGATACTCGGGGATTCATATGTTGTTTACTGTTACTAGAATTACTAATACTACTGCTGCTACTGCTGCTGCTACTACTACTACTAATTTTTCTTTTACCAATTTATTATTTATAGAGAAGTGTTTCTTCATTTATACTTTTGACTCTACTCATACTCTCATACTACTCCTACTATCACCATTACTCAATTTGTGCTGATTCCCAACAATAAATAATAATCAAATTTTACTGATCTTATCTATTAGTGGTTTCAATTGATTTCTTTCCATTTCATCATCTGTACTTCGAAGTGGTGTTAAACTCAACAAAAAATTTTCTGGTGTAAGTAACAAACCAATTCCTTGTATTGGTTGCAGCAAAAAAAAAAATATTGGTAATTTTTTTTTCATCATCATAAGGTTATTGGCTTAATCAATTCAACCTTTCCATAACTGCCACAAATAGTTTAATTCAATTATTGCACACCCATACCATGCAAGCTGGTGGACAGGAGATCAATGTTGGAAGCACTGCAGTAAGTAGAGAAACCGCGCTACATCAAAGCTCCCCATCTTTAAGTATTTCGCGTCGTCATCGATCAAGCGTTTCTCATGAAGATATAAATTTGGATACCGCAGATCCTGGTACTATAAAAATCGATTGTAGCGGAGCGTTTATTGCTAATGACGATTTATTAAGAGACTTCATACAAGAGGAATATAGTTCAAGCTCATCTGCAACCCCACCACTGTCCAGTACATCGTCTGATCTTGAAGACGAAGATAATAATACCGATGTATCTTCAGTGGACGAACCTCCGACAGAAGGAGGTGTAATTACCAAGAATAACATCAATTTGCCTAAACATAACGACGAAATAATTCATATTTCAGTGGATATTGGGGGTACATTAACGAAATTGATTTATTTCAGTAAGTCAAATAAAATAACTGGTGGAAAATTGCACTTTCTAGATTTCCAGACTGAAAATTTCAAAAATGAGGCAATGAAGTTTATGATCAAATTAATCCAAAGATCGATTCATAAGAAAGATACCAGACCTCCAATTACGTATATTATGGCTACTGGCGGCGGTGCCCATAAATTTTATAATTTGATGACAAAAACTTTTAGAAAATACAGATTGCCAATGAAAATTATTGCTAAAGATGAAATGGCATGTTTGATAAAAGGCTTGGATTGGTTAATAACCAGGATTCCTCAGGAAATATTCACTTATGATTTAATTGATCTAAATACCAAATTTCACCCCTTACAATCAGAACTAGAAATCTACCCTTATTTGTTGGTCAATATAGGTAGTGGTGTAAGTATAGTAAAAGTGACAAAGCCAGGACCCACTGGATTCGAAAGAATAGGTGGGAGCTCATTAGGTGGCGGCACGCTATGGGGGTTATTGTCCTTGTTGACTGATGCTAAAGATTATAATGAAATGTTAGAGATGGCACAGCGAGGTGATAATGAGAATATTGATTTATTGGTTGGTGATATATATGGCACGAACTATAATAAAATCGGCCTTAAGGCAAATCACATAGCATCGTCCTTTGCGAAAGTGTTTAAAAAACTAAGATTTACAAAGAAACCAATGACACCAGCCGAAAAATTGGCACAATTCAAACAAGAAGATATTGCAAGGTCTTTGTTATTTTCGATATCTAATAACATTGGTCAAATCGCTTATTTGCATGCACTCAGATTCAATTTGAAAAGAATATATTTTGGTGGTAGTTATATATCTGGGCATATGCAAACTATTCATACATTGAGTTATGCGGTCAACTTTTGGTCCAAAGGAGAAATGCAAAGTTACTTTCTAAGACACGAAGGTTATTTGGGATCAGTTGGTGCATTTATGATGGGTCCAGCGGTTGATGAAAGAAATGTAACCAATGGAATTCACGATTAATGAAGATGAGATTTTGCATTTATTCATCGCCCAAAAAAGGAAAGGAGAGAGATTTCTCGTACACTATAAAGATTACGACTTAGAAACGGTTATACAGGCTAGTGTTTTTTATCCTATGCATTTAATTCTTCATATTTATTTATTTATTTGTTCATTCATTTATTCGTTTATTCATTTATTCATTTATTCATTTATCTATTTCACTCAAATGCGACTATAGGTAAATTATATCTGTAGCGGGCTCAGCGCTTCCATCTCCACGACCTAAATATACGCTACTTGGATCACTATGAGCAAGCTGTACAGCATTGTCCACTGATCAGTAGATTTACGACATTTCTGGGCACAGCAACAGATGTTTTGCAATTCTGTTTAGTCGTTGCTCTGTAAATCGCCTGGTTCTATGCTTCATTACGAAGGCATAAAGCCCACCTTACTCCCGCTCGAACTTGAGGGGAAAAACTGGATACAGAAGTGGCAATTGTCAGGACGGAACTCTGTGAGCATAGTATTGAGTATTAGGTACTAGTATACTCTGCCATTAGCGATATATCTTTTACTGGACTGGTATACACTTAATTGAGCTAGTACTGGATTACACAAGTCATTGGCGATGAAATTGTTTGTACGTTGTATAATGCGTTGTAAAATGTAACGTCAGAGAATATCTTAGCTGGGTGTGTTGCAGTTTGAGTTTCTGGTATTGCAAAAAGCATCTGTTCTACATTAGAGTTCAATTGAAGAAAACCTCACGCCATAGTGAGCCGTATACAATTCAAGTGGAAGGTAAGCTGCCACACAGAGCATAGAATGACGAAGTGAGGAACTAGGCACCAGGACCCAATTGTCAAGCGCATCGTGGCGGGTAGGATTGAAAAATCAAAAATTAAAAATTAAAAAAAAAAAAAAATAAAAAGAAAACTCTCACCGTGAGAAACAATACACAAAAAACCACATGGAGATAGTTTAATCTCGATTATCCATCATCACCACCACCAACTTACATTTAATAATACCAACCATTCACATAAATACCACATAGATTCCCACTAGTTTTTGGTTGCCCTGTTTTCTGTTTTCTGGTTTTTTTTTTTTTTACGATGAATGGTATAGACTCAGTTAGTACCTATACAAATCATATACCATCTCAGTATTATAATAACATTGTACAACAACAATTGAGTCAGCAGCATCAACAACAGAATCAACAGAACCTACTACATACACAGCCACAGTATAGTGTAGATCCTAACAGTATCCAAAACCAGCAACATTTTAATCGACAATCTCCGTTACATCCATCATCTAAATTATATTCACAACCTCAGCCGAGTTTTAATTCAGAGTGGTTAGAAGATACATCACCCAATAATTCACCATCAAGACTATCGAGGATATTAGAACTGAAGATGTCTGTCACGGCAACTGCGACGCAGGCAAAATACGAAACTCCATCTAAGACAAGATCGGTGAACAATTTCACGTGCATTACCCCATCATCGAATCAAAAGATTGATTTAGCGGAAGAGCTATCTTCTTTTTCGTCATCGCAAACAATCCCCGTCAAGCTACCATGTATCAGCAATTGGGATGTTTTCTGGTCAATGCTAAATGACATCGTCGGGAAGGATAAAACGGCAAAACTCGGCCAATATACCTTACGGTTATTGGTTTATCACGCTGATAGATCGCAACGATATCTTTCCGACGATAAAGTGAATATTAAAGTTATAAACACAAGGTACAACAACAGCGAAAAACAGTTGGATTTAATTAAGAATTTCATAAAACATCCTGGTGATTTCATAAGGATTATTTTGATTCTAGTGTGTCTGATTTTTAAACTGCGGGTTGCGGGGATAATAAATGGATTATCGATGTATAGACAGTTTCTTCGTTTTGGTAAGACACCTTTCAGGATAAGAGACCTTCTTGTTAAGTTCTCGCAGAATGTCACCTACAAGTCAAATCAACTCCACGTTAACAAGCCTAATATTTTCAATAGAAAGACATTGGGACAGTTTTTCTCACTATATTACGGAATCAGCGACGAAAGTATTTTGTTATATAAACTAAAATTCTTGGCCAGTCCCACCTACAAGACATTTGTAACTAGACATGAATCATATGGTTGGTATTGTGAAACCTGGCTTGCATTATACAATGCTTATGAAAATTTACAAAAGCTATCACAGCAGGAAATGGACTTGAAGATACAGATCCAAGTTAGAAACAAAGCAAAGCAACTATCAAAGCAATTGCTTGGTGGTGCAAATTTCATGAATTTGTCAGGTAGCAGTGATGATTCAAAGACATTATCGGATATACAGTTTAAGAAGAACAATGCGTGGATTGATATATATAAGAATTTGTCAGATTTGGCGTTCAATACGTACACCGTTTTCAATATCGCTTTACCGTTTGATACTTGGCAAATATGGATGGGTGTAAGTGCCTCGGTGTTGAGTACAATTAAATTATATAGAGAAACTAAGCGGAGAATGATTGAGACTGAATTGGCAAAGGCCAAGAGTGATTAATATACGTATTTAGTTCTGGCCAATAGCTATTAATATACATATTTATTTCAATACGTCATCTAATGTTAAATTATTCGACAATTTCAGTGCTTGTTTCCAAAACTTTGACAAGTGTCTCTCACCAGAATCGCATGCAATAACAACTATTTGTTGACCAGGACCATACTTGTGAGCAGTCTTAACAGCAGCAACACAGTTTATAGCGGCAGAACTACCCCAGAATAGCCCATCATTAATACATAAATACTTTGCCATCTTTAGTGCTTCCTCGTCAGTAACTCTAATAGCTTCGTCAATATATGCTTCTCCTTGTTTGAAATTATGGGTCAACCTGTTTAGTCCGATTCCTTCGACCAATGTGTCCACTTGATGTCGACGTCTGGTACCTTCTTTTTCCACTGAATCATACATCACTCCAAAATTGATCCTATTTGCCAATCCTGAACCTTGCGGATCAGCAAGTATAATCTTTGTTTCTGGGTTATTTTCCTTGAGACACCGGCCAACACCAGCAATGGTTCCGCCCGTGCCACTTCCATTTATAAACACATCAATCCTATCCATTTGTCGCAAGATCTCGGGGCCAGTGGTGGTATGATGGATTCTCCAATTGAAGTCATTTTCAAATTGATCGGCAAAGATTGCCTTGCGTCCATCGCGAGCAGCATTTACCGCTTCAGCACCACGTCGAGCGGCATTGGTGTACTGGTTGGGATCCACTATGCTTGCGGGCTTTACTGGCTCCAACTCGGCTCCAAGTGCGGTCAAAAGCTGTAGCTTCTCCGGCGACGTATCATCAGGAAGACAGATGTGAGCCGTGTAACCAAGAGCGTTCGAAAGCACGGCAAAAGAGATGCCCGTGGACCCACTGGTACCTTCAAAGATAACATTTCCGTCATGGGGTGTCAAGTTTCCCTCGGCTTCGGCTGCTCGAATGATTGCAAGGGCAACACGGTCCTTGGCGCTTCCTCCGGGGTTGCTGAGTTCGAGCTTGGCGTAGATCTTGCATCCCGTGTGTTTTGAAAGTGATTTGATTTCAATGAGTGGGGTGTTTCCGATTAGAGATTCAACACCGCGAGAACGTGGTGGAAGTGGAGTCAACTTTGGTGAGGATTTGGATGTGTATAGTTTGTGTAGCTCATGGCAAAGTATAAGAAGGGATAATATCGAGGCAGAGGTTTGTAAGGTTGTTTTCCAAGACGGCATTGATGATGTTGTGTTGATTAAAACCATAAAATTTTTTTTGTTTGCTACATATTTATTTTGATTGCAAAAAACCTTGGAGGTAGCACTAATTATCGAATAAAGGTGAAACAGTTCAAACTGCCTTTTTCAACACTATGATACATGGCTAAGGTTTTGGCTTTATTGATTCTGCTAATTGTGATGCTCAGTAGATGAATAGCTAGTCCAGTTGCTCACTCTGTCTTGCGAAATGGTTTGTTGGATACTCCTGTCGGACACTCTTTGTTGCTTGTCTTAGTTGCTCGTTGTATAACCGGATTATAATTTAAGCGGGACTTTTCGGATTGACTAAAGCTTGTGCAGTTGAGCAGTGAATGGATAGTTGGTCTATGTCAGTATCGGATGAATAATAAGTACTTAAAGAATTATAAGGCTCTACAAATGAATGATTATTTACTGAAAATGAACACACCACTATTTGAATACGAAGAAGAAATGTCATTGATGTGGTTTACATTGCTAGCTCCCAGTACGCAAATACGTGCTTTTAAAATTTACTCATAATTGACTACGCTCGTTAGGGAACAAAGTAAAGAAAATGTTACAACCCAAGAGTTACGCAACAAACCAGTTAAGAATACCTCACAAGAATAATGGTACTGTCAGAATGTTACTTCAAAACAGATCACACAACAATTATCCTATAAGTAAATATAGCCGAAAGAGAGTATTAGAATCTAAAAGCTAGTACCCAAAACCATTATTGCGACGGTTAACTGTTCAACCAAAAAAAGAAATTCCACTTGCTCATTCAAGTGACGAGACTTCCAAATGGCTATAAGAAATCAAGATTAAGTTAACAGACTAGAGAGGTAAAAACTGCCGAACACGGAAGGATTTTTGGATAAATCCAAGATTCACATAATTACTTTAATTTTGTCACTTTGATAATGCACGGGGAGAAACAATTGAGAACTCGAGAGTTAAACTGAATGGAAAGAAGGAGATATTAAGGAGAAAAGTGCAACCGCTAACAACATGATTTCTGAAATAAAGCATTGTTGCACTTGTGTACAATTGCTTGTAAATTACTATTGCGTGCGCTCTTGCTGCGTCCCCGGATAATGGAGTTGAAGATTGATGAACTGCTAAGCATATCTTTTAGTTCGTTTTTCGCAACTTGGAGTATCCGCTAAGTCCAAATCGGGAAATCTTGTGCCTTGGCCCAGGAGGAGTAGAATTGATAACTGTAATATATATACCGTATAAATGTCGCGATTAAAACTATACCACCTTCAAAACCATCATGAATCAATTATTTCTTGATTATTGGATTTATTTGATACTTCCCGTCGCTTTTGTAATTATTCAGCTATGCAAGAACTCTAAAAAATCATTTTTGTCAAACCCAAAACCGGCTTCTTCTTCATTCAAATGGGAGCTTCAATCTCCACTCCCAATTCGTCCGTTTATGGGTAAAAAGAATTTTAATCCAAGTGTGGGAGTTAAAAATATTTCAGCGACACCTGAAGATTGGCTCTTGATTGAAAATACGTATGCATCTAATGTCAAATTACGTAAAAAATCACTTGAGCGAGATCCAGAACACAGCATGCATGTGTACGAAGATAAGATGACTTTTGAGGCCTTAAGCGAGTTTTATGAATTGGTGGTTGATTTTTTGGTGACTAGGTATCCAATGTACTTCAAGTCGCATTGGGGAACGGTTCATAATTTGATTACCAATGAAACATTTCCCCAGTCCCCAAAAAATCTAAAACCTAAAGAGATGTTGCGTATGCTCGCGGTTAACATTGAGGAAGATTTCTTGGTATTAATTAAAAACGATCCAAATGACAAGGAACAAGAATATTTACTTAGAGCATCAGTGAATGCGTTTCCAGCGGGCTTTAACCCGGCCAAATTAGCTAATCAGCCCGTTTCGTCTATTCATCAACCGGTTCCTCAATATGCTAATCGTTTAAAATTCTCAATGCACAAGTTTTTCAATAATCTCAAAACCACAGACTTATGGGTAAGACATAATTGGTCAATTCAAACACATAGTAACTACTTTAATTTAGATAGCAATCATGGTCGACCAGGACAAGAAATTGCCGCACTAGAAATGGAAGATGTTGATTTTGTGAATGGATGTTTCTTGAGGGTCGAAAGACAGATTTTCACTAGGCTTCCAAGAAGTGGTGCCGTTATAATGACCATTAGAACCTATTTGACAAGCATGGAAAAAATAAAACAGGAAGGATTAGGAAAGGATTTGATTTTTGGAATTGATTCATTGCCTGAGGATTTGGCGTATTACAAGAAGAGAGGTTCTTGGGGTGAAGCAGTTAAAGAGTATTTGGCTATTGAAGAATAGTTTTTTGCAATCGAAAAGCATAGAACGAATCCGTTCGCAGCCACAAAGTAGTATTTTATGCTTTTAATTTAGTTTTCTACTTTCTACATTCACAATGGTACGAAATTCTTTCTGTTCATCGTTACATTTTCTGTGAATTATATATCCTACATTCCTTTATATTAATAAAACAAATACTCAATTTATATTGTTTTTCTTCTTACGTATATTAGTTTTGTTCTTACTTCAATTGATTGTTACCAATGTAGATGTCGTATGCAAAAAAACTCATGGTAAGAATGGGCCAATATCAATTCATGATTTGAGGATTATCAAAATGGGAGTAGTTGAGGATACAAAGTTTCTAGGTTCAATAAGTTGGTCAAGCCCATTAAATGAAACGGATATTTGGTATATTAAAACAGCTAGATTATGTATATTGAAAAAAATAGAGTTGATTGAAGAATTTAAACTACATAAAAATGGAAAAGATCAAATCACGGAAATATTGCAAATCGAAGAGCTACTCCATAGATTAAAGATAAAGGTGGATAATGCTGAATTCAAGTTCGCAACATAATCAATCTAGTATACCGTTTATGTAGAAGTAAGAAACAAAAAGTCATTGTTGGCTCGTAGGCGCTTTTCTAACTAGATAGTGAGATCCAACGAAATATTCACACCTATCGCGCCATAATGTACAAAGTATTGGAGCTTAAACTCTTCATGGAATAGAATTGAATTGAATTGAATCGATGGCATGAGTGGCACCAGTTGTTCCTTCTTTCAAAATATGCTGTGTATGTTTACTCAGCTTTTTCGTTATTCCTTTTTTCGGATACGAGGTTTATATGCAATACACCAACTACAGCCAATCACAGACAAGCAATACTTGCTTACCAACGCTATATACAGTACTTGCGGTCATTTCCTTTCTTAACTACGGTAGTGTACCATATTACAATTAAGTTGGTGCATTTGCCTTTCCTGTATTGCAATTAGTGTTAGTACAATTAGCAGTAGCAATTCGTAGTAGTTAGTTGGAGGTCATAGACATTGCAGTTAAATTGATTCAGACATCTATTCTTCGTCTCATATCACTTTTTGCTAGACCATTCCCACCATTCTTTTCCGTTATAGATTCCATTGAGTATTACATACATATTGTATTCACATAGTCAATTAGTCATGATATCAAGAAGATCCTTTACTTCAATACAATTAACTAGACGTTTCCTTTCACAGGAGTCTAAAAAGAATAAAAGGTTTATGCAAACTATACCATTATCAACAACAAATGCTAATCCATTCTATACAAATTTGCACCTTAAAGAACAACCACCATCACTTTCTTCACATCCATCAACAACATTAACCAGCCCGTCTTCTAAGTGGTCCAAACATTCGCTAAATTTCCCGTCTACTTCATCATCTGCATCTACTCCACAAGAGCAATCGCAAACACCTATTAGAAGATCAAGGACTTCAAGGTTCGCTAAAAAGGACACACATAGCATAGACGCAACATCCGCTGAATCCCCTGCATTACCTAAGGTCATAGATATACAGTCAGATCCAGAAGTGGAAGCAGCATCATCATCTATAAGTAATACTCTAAAAGCAGCAACAGTGTCCAATACAGCCACTTCAACAACGCCCAAGAAAAAGAGAGCATTGCGTCCAAGAAAGGCATTGATTACTTTAACACCAAGCGCAATAGACCATTTACAGGCACTCTTAAATCAACCAAATCCAAAATTAATTCGTATTGGTGTAAGGAATAGAGGTTGCAGCGGACTAACCTATAATTTGGAATATGTTGAAAAACCCGGCAAATTCGATGAATTGGTCGAACAGGATGGTGTGAAAGTTTTGATTGATTCAAAAGCTTTATTTTCAATAGTTGGTTCAGAGATGGATTGGTTGGATGATAAATTGAGCTCAAGATTTATTTTCAAAAACCCAAACAGTAAAGGAACCTGTGGTTGCGGTGAATCATTCATGGTATAATTTATATAGAGATAAACTTAATGAGTAATAAACGCTTACGTGTGTTACAGGACAAATGATGTACCGAATTTTACTGCGGTTGATAACTGTATGAAAACCTCAATCAGTGTTCGGAAGAGGTTCGGATATCACACAAATGACGTCGCAAAATCGAATGGTCGACTTTAGCATTAGTCGCCTCTAAATGGGGTAAGAACAATCAGTACATTCACCTATTTATTCTATCTTTCTACATTCAAAATAAGTGGCATCAATATCATTAGGTAAAGAGCAAAAATATTCGTATTTTTGCATGGTTTTGAATAATTCAATGGAATTGATCTTGAGCTTTAAACATGTCTTGCCACCGTCCGGGTTTGATGTACATATGATACTCTGTTTGTCATTTTTTTCACCATCTATAATAAACACATTTGACGCAGGATATTGATGAATGAAATTTCCAACTGTTTGGTCTATTTCCTTTTTGTCTTGTTTTGCATCTATTAAATCCTTGATTTTGATATCGTGGGTTTCCGGTTTGGCACTAAGCTGATTTAATGTGGTGGCGATATCTGAACCATTGGGGTTAATTGGCTGATGAGAACGTTGCTCAATTTGTTGCGACACAAGCTGAGGTGTGTTTGGTGCTGGACTGGATTTGGCACCGAAAGATAACCAACCCATTACGTCTTTGTAGATTTAGTTAAAAGTGGTGTCGTAGGGAAAGTTGCTATGGGGTTGAAAAATGTGAAATTTATATGGGCACTATATACAGTTTTTCTACAAACATAGCTTTAAACTCTCATTTAATCTCATTACAGTGGTTAAATATTGTTTGTAGCCAATATACTCAATTGAATGATTCATTTTTTTCTTACTCAATTTACCTTGCTTTACTTGATCCAATTGAGCGTTGAGTTTGTTAATCCATTTGAAGCTATAGTCATACTTGATATCATTCGGCAACTCTGTATCCATCTTGAGTACAGTGCCAACGATCCTTGTTTCCAAGTTATCTATACTTGTCTTTTCCAAATCTGATGCGCGAATGATGGGATCATTCGCTTGTGGATTTTCTTTGGCTACTGTATGATTATACACAAATACCAATGTATTCATTATTCTTTGATCTAGCTCTTCTGGTGATAGTGCGTCTAGTCCCAAGATAGCTGTACGCTTTGTGTTGTATGAAACATGTTTAAAATTCCGTCTTATCAATGCTACGTAGTCTTCATAATTTAAAGATGATTCTTTATAAGGTATATCCCTGGTCTTCAATAGTTCCGGATTGCATTCAAATTTTCGTAATCTATAAAACCGTTTATAATACGCTAAAAGCTTTGATCTTTGTGTGGGTAGTGACTTGATCTGAGTGATGGTTGATTGAATATTTATTACTGGCTTATTTATTATTATGCCTTTGGTGTTTGTTCTGAATGTGAATGGTGGTTTATACATGATTACTGAAGATGTACCAGATTTCATATTGCAACATGGTTTTTTTTTCTTGCCTGTTCAGTTCAAGGTTTACAACCAAAATGTCCATTGCAATTAGAATTAAAGAAGATTACTATAAATTAGAGTATTATGTTCAAAATCGATTAAGTAAAGCGGACGACTTGGTAGTAATTCCAAATTTAACATTGCCAATTCATTTCAAAATATTCATTAATAACAATCAAGTGACAGTTAACAATTATGGTACTTTCTTGCAACAAATTACACCAAAATTCACCAAATTTTGGAAAGATTTAGAATTTGAAGCGAGTATCGATATATCAGAAACTTCCATGAGCTCATTTGATTTGATATGTAAGTGTAAGGTCTTTGAATCTTACCAACCCAATAATGCTCCAACATTAGACTTCATTGATATAAACTTATACTGTCTCACTGATGCTTCTACAATTTCAATTGAAGAAATTCTAACCAGTTTTAATTATTTATTGACATCTTGGTACTTGTACATAGAGGGTCAGTATCCATTGGTATTTTCATTTGTCGGTCGTAATTATGTAATGATTAACTTGTTTTGGTATAAGAAAACTAGAAGAGAAGTGCTAGGGGATGATGAATTTGATCTTGTCAAAGTAATCGAGATTCTATCGGGCCACATAGCAGAAAAGTACATTACCTTAGTTTTGTTGAAGGATACTATAAAATTACCTTCTGTTTACAGCGTGCCTAAGAGGAAAAGTATCAGAAATCTAGGAGTTGTAAAGTCATTTCCAATTAAAATAATTCAAAGTCCCCCACCAACATGAGTTTTGCAGCTCCTTCCGAGGTGGGGGAGACACCTGACTTCGGATTATCTGTCATCAGTGAAAAAACAAAAAGCCGAAAGAACAACTATTAAATACAACGTATTTTCGACAGATATCTTCAACCTATTGCAATTCAAACAAGATTACTCTGTAATGTCATCATCTCCCATGAAGTTAGCTATTGTTGGAACAGGCATCTTTGCAAGTGACACTCATTTTCCAACAATTCAAAAAATCCCAGATTTAAAACCCGCCGCTGCATACAATAGAACAAAATCGAAAGCTGAAGCTTTTGCAGAAAAAGCCCAAATCCCAAAGTCAAAAGTATATGATTCGTTGGAAGAAATTTTCAAGGATGAAGAAATTCAATTTGTAGACACATTGCTACCAGTACAATTCAATATAGATGCTGTCAAATTAGCAATTAAATATAGCAAACCAATATGTTTTGAAAAGCCAATTGCAGCTAATATGTCCCAAGCTAGAGAAATTGTTCAATTGAGTGAAAATACAAATTTGCCAATCATGGTCTTAGAGAACTGGTGTTTTTTAAAAGCAATAAAAATTTTACAAAATGACGTTTTGCCCAAAATCGGCGATATTGTAGCATTCACATACAATGCTACGGGCCCTTTCAACGATAATAATAAATATCTCGCCACCGGATGGAGACAAAAACCAGAGCATATTGGTGGGTTCTTAAGTGATGGTGGTGTACATCAATTGGCTTTGTTGACCGAGATTTTAGGGGATGTTGAATCAGTGAGTGGCTTAACGAAACAACTAAAGGAACAAAGTGGAACTGATGACGTATTGTTTTCTACACTCAAAATGAAGAATGGTGTAATTGGCACGTTTACTTATGGATCCGCTTTCGGTGCAACTGATAAATCTACAAGCTTTACCTTATTTGGTACAAATGGATCTGTAGTATACGATTGGTCACCAGCTTTGAGTAAGCCTAAAATAGCTTATCAAACTGGATCTGTAGCTCAGCAAGCATCTCAAAAGCAAGTAATTGAAGTCGATGAAGTAAACACCATAGAAGAGGAGTTTAAAAATTTCAAAGAGGCTGTAGCTAAAAAGGACAAGAACTTAATTGTGGTTCCACCAGCCAAGGCGTTTCACCATTTAGCTATTGTCGCTGCTGCTTTAGAATCGTCTAAAAATGGTGGATCTAATATTAAAGTAGAAACCCTTTAAGGCTTACATATATTATTTGTAGAAGTAGATTTACCCCGAATATTGTAATAATCTATTAAGCATGTAACGCTTTTTGAATTGATACGAATCGACCGTATATAACAGAGACCAATCTTATAACTCATCTACGAGACGTTCTGTTGTATCTGTAAGAACCCCTAGAATACTAGTGGCAAAACCGTCCTCAGGGGTAGCCGTAATAGAAGTTTCATCCAAGATTGAAGTAGAAGCTCTCATAACTGTTGTAACAACATCCTTAGTTGAAACCGTTGAGGTTCCGCGAGTTAACCAGTTAAATACATTAAGAATTTTAAGCAACGACCATAACAATATCATGATTGGCCTTCTCAAAATTCTTCGATAAATAACCCAACAACAACAAAGCAAGAAAAACCCTAAACTCAAGTAGATTCTCTGCCTATCAGCCTTATCCTGCTTTTCAATAAATTTC
Organism: Nematodospora anomalae; assembly: GCA_030572795.1. Taxonomy (NCBI): domain Eukaryota; kingdom Fungi; phylum Ascomycota; class Pichiomycetes; order Serinales; family Debaryomycetaceae; genus Nematodospora; species Nematodospora anomalae. The sequence goes on from JAJMBC010000030.1 coordinate 136,935, forward strand.
ACAATACTCTTTGATTTCCGCAACAAATCTCCGAATTTTATAAACTCTTCATTCAATTTACGTAAATCTTTAGTCTGCTGATCTAATGAATCTATATTCAATTCACTTTGCAACACACTTGCTGATAGCAATTGCCGAGATGTTTGTAACGATGCCGTAATTTGCTTATTTTGTTCTACTATTTGTTGATTAATTGATAACTCATTTGTCTTAAGAGTAGATCGATTAGAGAACAATTGATCACGGGCCGGTGCTTCATCTTTTGGTTCATCTTTGCTGCCTAGCTGATAATGTTTGATTATGTATGCATGAAGCTTATCTTGTTGCTGATTGTTATTATATACCTGCAAATCTCGAAATTTTTGCTTCAATGACTTAAATTTCAACTCATATATTTGTAGTTTATGTAATGATGTGGCATCCTTGAATTTGCTCGATAGAAAACGAAGATAATCCTTGAACGTAATTAAATTTTGATTTATTGAGAAAATTATACTGTCTATTGTAGTTTGATCTGATTCATCCTCCAATTGATATGCTTGAATTAACGACTCAAACGAATAGAATATGTCTGATTGTAGTTCCTCTAGCTTTCGATATATATCAATCATTGGCCGTTGATGTGTTCAATCCATTTTTTTTCCCACATACTTCCTTTTTTTTTTACAACCAAGCAATGACAAAGAAGAAAAATACAAAAAAGCCAATGGATCCGGCGTTGCTAACTCCTGAGTATATAGAAGAACAAAGGAGACTAAGGGAGTCACGTAAGGAGAAAGAGCGTAAACAAAGAGAAGCAATGGGTATCTTGCCAGCTCCAGAGACTGATAGATTTATAAAAAGACCAATGTTGAACGTTTCTCCGCCAAGTGAATCCGGGTTCAATATAAAGATAATGACATATAACATTCTTGCACAAGCATTGATACGAAGGGAGTTATTTCCTACTAATGGTAAGATATTAAAATGGTCTATAAGGTCCAAGGTTTTGCTTGATGAAATCAAATATTATAGTCCTGATATTTTATGTCTACAGGAATGCGACAAGGTTCAATTTTATTCGTTTTGGCAATCCCAATTTGAAAAATTGGGGTATACCAGCAAGTTCTATCGATATAATACTAAAAATCATGGACTTGTTATTACATTCAAGAACCAGTATTTCCAATGTAAGCATCAATCATTTATAAAATACGATCAAGAATTGCATCAGGAGGCCAATGAGATACCGCTCCCCGAGGCGAGAATAGTAACCAGAAACGTTGGATTCATGGCATACTTAGAGTTTCAACCATCTATAACAAAAAAATATCCACATTTGACAAAGAAGAACGGGATAATTGTGGGAACAACCCATTTATTCTGGCATCCATTTGGAACGTTCGAACGAAGCCGTCAAATTTATATAATTTTGTACAAATTTAAACAATTTGAACATTTATTGAGTATATTGCTGGGCAATAAAAAGGGCTTCTACTCTTTCTTTACGGGGGACATGAATTCAGAACCTTTTGATGCACCGTATCTTTCTGTTACAGCTAAACCTGTAATTTACTCACAAAGAGTTAAAAACGCCCTTGCATGTTCATTGAGTTATCAGTATTCCAAGGAAAGAGCAATAGATGAGGACGATGAGGATGAAGCGACCGAGGCAAAAAGTAACGATGATGAGCAAGATCAAGAAGAGGAAGAGGAAGAAAAGCTAAGAAATGAAAACAATCCGCATGACCCAGACCCCGAATATTTTGAGATTACTCTGGAACACCAACAGATCATAAAGCAATTACAAGATGCACACAACAGTATAGGTATTAGAGCAATTTCTTTGTATTCAATTGGTTATAAATATGCACATGCTGAGAATTCCACAGAGCATCGTAACGAACCAGCATTTTCAAATTGGGTGGATAGATGGAATGGATTGTTAGATTATATATTTTTGTTTGTACACTGGGATAAAAAAGAAGATTATTCAAATAAGATAGATTCACCAGAGGAACTTCAAAACTATAATATTAAATTACTAAACTTACTTAAATTACCTACTTCCGAAGAAATGGGACCTGCTCCCCTGGGTCAACCTAGAATCAATCAATACCCTTCCGATCACCTTAGTATAATGGCTAAAGTACAACTCCTTTAATATAAATTACTGTCACCTACCAGCTAGTGGTTCTCTATCGATTTAACATAGTGTCAACTAAATCTTCCAATGGGCCATAATCTTTTTGACTAATTAAATTAAATTTATTGGCAAATAATACATAATGTTTTAAACTTGTATTTAGATGACTTTGTAAACCTAATTCACTTATCTCATGGAAATGATGGCAATAAATGTGAGCATATATTCTAAATAGTCTTTTAAATATAGTTTTAACCAACGTTGGAAATTGATGTGGGAAGGGGGCACCAATTTTGGAAGGAAAAATATTATCATTATCAAAGAAATTCTGAACCCAATTCATCAAATTTTCAATGTATTCACAAGCAGGTAATGATACAGGTCTTTTAGGCAGCGATACTGAACCATCTATTCCAACTGGATTACTTTCTTGCCATAAATATTCATATTCCTCGGTTGCAATCATTCTTGGACACGTCATTGGTGAGCAAAACTCCGTTATAGCTCCATAAAGCATATTTATTTGATTATAAAAATCAACTACATGTATCGCCAACCATTCGTTGACATCCTCATCTCGAGGTAATTTAACCGCTTGTATCAATGCATTATCTGATCCTAACGTTTGTTCAGCGTAGTTTCTGATATCTCTGTGCGAAGAAACTGGTTGAGCTCCTGCATTTGCGTCAAGGTGTATTGTTTGATATGGATTTTGTTGCTGCTGTTGCTGCTGTTGCTGCTGTTGGATTGGAAGATAATCCGCTGAGCTCTGTTGTGGTAACACGGAATTACTTATTGGTTGTGGACTTGATATTGGCGATGACTGCTTTAATTTAAAACCTCGGGTTGATCTTAATGAATGAGCATTGAAGTTTTGAAAAAGGGCCATATTGGTGCTTTGAAAGTGTATGTGATGAAAAAAATTGGAGGGGTTGTTAGTTGCTGGAAAGAAATGAATAGAATTAAGTGATGAAATCAATTTGATTGTAGATTGATATAGTGTTTTGAAATTATCTCGATTCGGTTGTCTTATAGAAAGACACTACATTACATAAGCACTTACGTAAGCTTTTTTATAAAAACGCACACGACTTTATTCCAAGCGCACGTAAATACATTGGCTCCATACACACATATATAAATACGGTGAAATAAGTTGAAATGGTTGAACAAGGAAACAAAGAATAATTGTGACCAAGAATACATAATACTCTCTCTTTTACTTATCTTTGTATTCCTTAATCTATCATAAATCATCATGGAAGTTAAACCGGTCCATCTACATAAACCAGAAGAAGATAACCAAGAAGACCAACTAGAGGTTGTTGAAGAAGTCTCTTCTAAAGTTAACTCTAATGATGAACCAGAAATTGAAAATAAAGAGGCAGTAAAAATTGATGACCAAGACTCAAAAGACAAAGCCGATGAAGCAGTTCAACCTGAAACCACAAGTGAACAACAAAAGGATGTATCTGACAAAGAATCATCCGACTCAGCAAATAGCGCTGCGGCAACTGGCGGAAATTCTAATGTTAATGATGAATATCAATCATCCTCCCATGATACTGAAGACTATGACCCAGAGAGTGCGTTCTCAGCACAAGATGAAACAACAGCGCCTGTCTCTGAAATTCCTGTGAAAACAGACGATGAAAGTTCCTTAAACCAAGCAGCTCAAGCAACAGAAGAAAAAAACGAGGAGGAGGAGGAAGAAGCGGAAGACGAAGAAGAAGAAGAAGAAGACGAAGAAGAAGAAGAGGAGGACTATGAACCTGAATTAAAACACGAGGAACAAAAACAAGCAACTCCACCACCGATATCATCTACGGGCTCAGTAAAGAAAAGTCCAATCGCTGGCTTACCTCCAAAACCTCCGGTTAATGCAACCAGTAAACCCTCTACTTCTGTCATCACTGAATCTAGTAATTCTCAACAACAGTTAAAAGATGCTTATGATACCATAATGCATAGTGAAATAGCCAAAGATCCTGATTTTGTAAAGTTACCACAACAAGAGCAAGTCCAATTAATCCAAGAGCAATTACTTAAGCGCGGCATTAATTTGACTTCTGGTAGTCATCAAATGAATTATGACCAAGTGTATTCTTTCAATAAGCCATTCAAAAATTTAAAAGATCCTATTCCTTTGATTCCTGTGAATGAATTTTGTCGTAGACCTAATATCACAGCTCCCATGAATGCCGAAGAAGAAAAAGAGTACGATGATTTTATCAAAAGAGAGAATTACTATTTGAACTTGCAAAACTGGGATGAATTTCCAGATAAGCTGAGATTATTTATTGGTAATTTACCAGCTAATACTATTTCAAAACAAGATTTATTTAGAATCTTTACACAATATGGTGAAGTTATTCAAATTGCAATTAAAGCAGGATATGGTTTCGCCCAATTCAGAACTGCGGAAGCTTGTTTAGAATGTATTAAAGGTGAGACCAATGTTCCATTACACAACAAAATCTTGAGATTGGATGCTTCCAAACCTCAAAAATCAAGACGTCCAGGCCACCCTGAAATTAACAATCCTAATATGAGCTCCCGTGGTAGAGAAAGATCTGAAGATGAACCAGCTCGAAAAAAGAGAAAGGGAAATATTGATTGTATTGTTTACATTACTGGTAAATCATCTGTTTTTTTCATTAGAAAAGTTAAAAAGGCATTTGCTAATTCTCAAATTACGATTGATACTGAGGATGTTACTCAAAGAAATATTAACGAGGTTTTAAGTGAAGCGGCATACTCTGGTGTATTAGGAGCTTGCGTTATTAAGGAATTAAAAGTTGACATCCAAACTTTTGAAAATACACCGGACGGTGGTATTAAATTTGATGAATATGCTGACGTTGAACCTGAGCAAGCTGCAGAAATTATGGCTAAAGCTAAATCAAAGAAATATGGTAATAATCCTCCACCATATTACCCTCAAGATACAAGTTATAATGATAATTCAAGAACAAATATGCAAGGAGAACGTACTTACGGTGGTTACGGTGATGGTGGTCATCGTGGCGGGCGTCGTAGTGGTAGAAGAGGAGGAGCAATAGGAGTTCCAAGACATGCAGGTAGTGATAATGGATATGGACGCGGCAGGGGAAGTTATGCTAATCCAGTTTGGTCTTCACCAACTACTCAATATCAACAACCGCAACCTTATGGTTCGGCCCCGCCACTGTACGGTCAATCTTATGGTCAACCTCAACAACATCAATCTTATGGTTCTCCCCCTCAACAACCGGCATTCAATCAATATAGTTCTCCACCACAGCAACAAGATCCATCTTCTAATTTAATGCAAGCATTACAAGGATTAAACCCATCTCAAGTTCAAAGTATGATTAGTTTGTTACAACAACAACAGCTGCAACAGCAACCACAAGCTGCACCACCGGCACCTCAACCATATGGGCAACCACCAAATAGTTATGGCGGTTACGGAGGTGGCAATAATCAGCCATATGGAAATGTTCCACCACCCCCTCAAAATAATAACCCTGCTTCTAATAATCAAGTGAATGCTTTACTCTCGCAATTGCAGTCTAGTCAAAATGCTTATTCCCAACCTCCGAATCCTCAACAGTCTTCAACTCAATCACTTATGGATACATTAGCTAGATTAGCAAGAAAGTAAAGAAGATAAGAGGAAGTTATTGCTCTAAGTAATTTCATGAAAAAAATTATTAATCAGATTTGTAATTTTTTCTATATACCCTATTTAATCAACAATATCTTCAGTTGAAATTTTAGGTTGTTCTGATTCTTCGTTTTCTAGTTGTTCCAATTGTTGTTGTTTTTGCAACTCTTGAAACTCTTCTTCATTTTCAATATAGCCATCAATACGAATAACACCGCATTCATTAATAATATCCAAAATTCTCTCTGCTTCTTCAACTTTTAATTTTGCAAACTCCTTGTTTACTTCATCTATATCTTCAGTTCTCACAGCATCTTGAAATTCTCTCGGTAATTCGCTTGTAAATATATCATATTCTCTAGTTCCTTCCTTTGGCATATTAACGACCAATTTCGAATTTTCGTCTAACGCTTTCAACTGAATCAATGCTTCTTCTTCGCCATCATTTTCCTGTTTGTTAGCCTGTTCTTGAGCAATTATTTCACATCTTGTTTCAATATGTTTGTACGTGTTCCTTACGTCCTTCTCAAATGCACTTTTTGCGGGAGAATCTTCAACAGTTACCTTACTGAAAAATAACTTGATTGCACGAATAACCTCGTCTGTCTTACCAGAGGGACATAGTTGTGATATATATTGCAACAACAACGATTGATGAACTATGTTTTTGGCTCTTTGAGGGTTCGAGTCTAATTGATAATCGAATGCTTTCATCATCAACGCATCTTTTTGCTGCTCTGTACAAATTCTTGTATGCTTAATTAGAAAATCTGCCGATTCTGAAAGATTGGCAAGTGGTATATCCCCAAAAGTTTGAGTTTCTGGTAATAATTCCAAGTCATCAAGAATGTCTCTATCGGGGTTTTCCTTCGTGTTACTTGGAGTGTTGATAGTTTCGGTGGTTGTAACGGTTTGCTTTTTAGATTGTGTTTTGGGAGGTTCTTGTTCTTTATCTTTATTCAAAAAGGACCTATCAAATCCGGTATGCAAGTCATCGCTAACTATCAATTGAGACTTTTGATACAACAAGTCGTCTAATTTAACAGTTTGCTCAGACAACACATTATCAATTCTATTTCTATGTTCTTTTAAATAAGCCACCAATTTATCACCATCATTGGCATCAGGATGATCATCTTTGATCTGTATAAGCAAATCTTCAATCATTTCATTATAACATGGGGTATTTTCAATTTCCTCTTTGTCGAAAGCTAAATCCTGCAATCCTTTCCTTAACGAACTTCCTTTATCCTTGATTAATTTTTCATAGTCAAACCGTTCATTTGGGTCATACTTATTGTTTAACGTTGACATGACCAAAGAATTATCCAAAAGTTGTCGAGGACTAAGCTTTTCAAGCAAATAATCAACACGTTCATTTAATTTTGCATACATTGTCAACTGCATTAGAATTGTCTTGATTTCAACGTTTCTTTGGTGACGTTTTTCATGGATATCCCTTTGTTTCCAACGAATAAATGATCGTTTATCAACATTCGGATGCACTTCAATATCTGAGTCGTCCGAGATTTCAATTTTGTCCCATTTCGAATAATCAATCGGCATCTTTGCTGTTCTGTTCTTTGTGAACAAAAAAGAGAGTGAATGAGTTTATAATCCACGGAACTAAGCGAGGCAAATAAATATGGCTATTAGATTTGTTCCATGAGATTCGATTTCAGTGTCGCAAAAGTGTCAGTGTCGAAAGAAAAGAGTCAAAAAAATGTTTGTGTGTGAATCTTGAATCCACCGAATCATCTAACCAGCGTCAACGTAAACTAATTTCTTTATAAGTATGTTGTAGACGTAGTTTCAAGGGGTTGATCCATTTATAAATTATAATTATTTGGAAACACGACTGTTGTAGAAAAGATGAATTATAGGTCACGGATGGTGAAGTCCTGACGTGTCCCGTGCACTTCTAATGGAGAATCTATTGTTTAAAAATTGTTTGAATTTTAGTCAAGCATACGAAACCAACGATCTCTCTTGTTTCACTTTGGAAATATCTATTTCGCAAGGAAAAAGTAATCTGGTATTATCAATCTCTGTGTGTGTTCATTTTCCTCAATTACTAATCCTTTTCTTTACCAATGCCAAAGTTCAAACAAGTGGACGTATTCACAAACGTCAAATATAGCGGAAACCCAGTGGCAGTAATTTTTGATGCCGATTCACTTACAACCCTGCAAATGCAAAGAATAGCATCATGGACAAACCTATCAGAAACGACATTTGTCCTTAAGCCAACAGGTGCAGCGGACTACAAGTTGCGTATCTTTACTCCTGGTTGTGAACTACCATTTGCGGGGCACCCAACCATCGGGTCGGCATATGCCTTATTGGAAGATGGGGCCATAATCGCAAAGAACGGGAAAGTTGTTCAGGAATGCCAAGCTGGATTAGTTGAGATTGACGTTGGAGAAGGGGACAATCCGATGTTATGCTTCAAGTTGCCCTATTATAAGTTCTCGGAAATTGACGAACGAGTGACCAAGGAGATTGAGGTGTCAGTGGGGAAGAAAGTTAAGGCGACTGCCGTGGTTGCTGAAATTGGTCCGAAATGGGCAATGTTCCAATTTGAATCCGGCGAGGATGTCTTGGATTTGAATTTGGATATGGGCAAAATCAAGAGATTGAGTGAAAAGAACGACTGGACTGGTTTGGGATGTTTTGGGTTTAATGATGATGGCACAGTTGAGGCTAGGAATATTGCTCCTGCAATTGGTGTCTTTGAAGATCCAGCTTGTGGAAGCGGCGCTGCAGCTATTGGTGCTTACTTATCAGCTTATTTGAAACAAAATATAGGAGAATTGAGAATAAATCAAGGGAAACTGATAAATAGAGATGCGAAACTAAATGTCAAGATCGGCAAAGAAAATGGGAAATCATGCATTAAAGTTGGTGGACAAGCCGTTACTTGTTTTAACGGTACTTATTCTATTTAAAACCTTAATTAATTGGTGTTTTATATCTATTTTATCTAATTCTGTGGTACCCACATTATCTAAATTCTGTAAGTCAGTAAGCTTTGCAAGGAGGTTTTTTTCTAAATCTGTTTGCATCGAGATGTTATGAAGATCATCTTCTGCGTGAAGATAGTTAAATTCCTCTAGATCATCCGCATGGAGTCCAAATTCACCACTTGTCGTGTTTCCAAATAGCCCGTCATTTATATTTTGCCAATGCATATCCATGTCATTTTGTAAGCTTAACTTTGCATTAATATACTCTTTGAATAATTTTCTCTTTTCAACAACTTTCCGGACTCTTGCATCAAGTTGAGCCATAAATAACTCCTGGTCAATAGGTTCATTGATGTTTAGTTCAATCTTGACCAAATTCTCGTCAGTGAATTTCAATCTCACGAGGACCAAGAATTGTTCAATCCATTTAACTAATTTAAGAAAAAGCTCTTGATCATCATGAACGTATACAGTATGAATAAATTCCCAAATTATTTCGTCATGAGTATCCAATAATGTTTTTAATCTATCATACATCTCAAACGCGCTTGAATAGTATATGTCTTCATTATTGATTTTGGTTAATGTGAGCACTAAATCATCCATAAATTTTCGGAATGATTGAAATAAGAGATGGACGTCACTTTTGGCAAGCAAATTCATTAACGGTTGATAAAAAATGTTGAGCAAGTTCTTTATGAGTTTCGCTAATTCTGGTTCCTGCCATAATTGTTTGAAGAGATTTTTATCCCTTCTTCGGACTTGAATTTGCCAATACTGTTTCAAATTCAGGTAAAGCTGTGATCCATCTTGTCCATTATCTCTGTGAAGTTTTTGATAGCATTGTTGTGATGTAATTATGTCGGTCAATCTTTCATCTGGTGCAGGTAATAAGCTCTTAGTAGATAATATTGTTAGTAAGAAATCTTGCCTTTTTGATGATGATTCGCATTTTATTAAATTAATTTCATCACTAGTCAATGTTGTGTAATTTTCAATCCTCTCAAGGTAGATATCATAGTAATCACCAAGTTTTTCTTTAAGTACATCCAATTCTCGTGTAAAATCATTCAAATCTTCATTCAATAACATTATAAATATCATTGATAACAAGTTTCTAGCTCCTGTCTTGTTGGAGTGTTCGTTCAATTCCTTACTACCCCAAGAAGGTAATCTCGGAATATTCACAAGTAAAAAATCAACCACTCTAGAGACGATTTTCATCGGATTTGTAAATCGTAGGATCCCATACACGATACTATACGGGAACATTCCATGAAATTTTTTTACCTTCTTGAACCATTCGCTTGAATTATCTTGACTCAAGAACGTTTGATATATTGTTGCCGCAATTTCTAATTTGCACCATTCATTAAATGTCTTTAATAGCGGTGAAGCATTTCTTATACTTGATGTATTCCCAATTTCTTGAAAAAAGTGGGTAACAGTGTCTGGGTTTATTATTAACTTTTGTTTAAACTCTTCAAAATTTTTAGTCAACTCTGACATAACCTTTGTAGTTTGCTGCTGGAATTCAATTTGTGTCAATAAAATGGTTTCTTCATGAGCAATTCGTTGGTGGTAATCCAATCTGTCATCCTCTGTTAATTCTATTTGATCATTGACAAGAAATCTCTGTAGAATTGTCGAATGAACGATTTCTGGATATTTTACTAAGGTTCTAAGGTACCCTCTTAGAGCTAATCGAAGCTTTTCTCTAAACAAAACATTACCCTTATTCTCGATATCAGATAATTCATCTGAATTTCGCTCGCTGAGGACATGCCCAACGTCATTCTTACTATTATGAGGTAAGTTTGCAATACTAGTAGACATAAGTCCTGGAAATTCTCTTTTCAATTGTCTTTCCAACTCTTTGAATTGATGATAAGTCTTACCTATAAAATAAGAGTTGTATCTTTCCTTCTCCTTCCTCACGACTTGTATGATAAATCTATAATGATGCTGTGGCGATGAATAAAAAGGGAACCAAGACGACGATTTTTTGGTGTTTATTGATTGCCTTACACCAATCACATTTAAACTTATATCATTTTCAAACTTCATTTTTTTAAAATCGTTCACTCCAACAATTGAGGTAGGCAAATTCTGATGAATTTCCAATTTATCTAACTTGCCAGTATCTGAAGGTTTGTAACGATTGTCTGCAAGATAATCCAACTCCCGATTAGTTATAATAACAGAATTATAAAACAATAACAATCCCGAGAGTAGTTTTTTGTTCACCTGCCTTCTTTTTGTTATGCTTTCTTGTCTTTCATCCAGGTTACTTATGGGCTTTTCATTGAAACTTTCAATGAACGGCTGTAACGTTTCTTGCCAAAACACTTGCTGATCTTTGCGAGGATTATTAGTAATGAACGGAAACGTCGACATAAATCCCTTAATGAAAAAAGAAAGCAACGGCAATTCATTAATCCCATTACTAGATGAGTCAGATCTAAAAGGATATCCTATCAATTGACAGCAATTTGGTTGCGAAAACACATGTAATTCCTGCGATAGCTTTTCTTCCAAAAGATATTTCTTGAGGAAATGCTCTTGTGTGGGAGTTAGACGATGGAGAAAATCATTATTAGTGGTCATAACTGCATAAAACCCAAGGAACGCTTGATCAATTGATTGACAAAAGTATGGTTCCTTATCCTCTTTTGTGGGGAGACGGGGGCGTTTCCGAGCTGCTCTAGCGGTATATGTAAAGAGTTCGCTTACTCGTCGCTTAAATGTTGATCTGAGATTAGGTAATATATTACATAATCAACTAGAATTACGTAATGTGTTACATAATCTATCTACATTTAAACGGAAAAAAGCAAAAAAAAAAAAATTTTCTATTCCATCTCATTAGATTTGAACATCTCTTTTAGCGGCCGATTATTATTATCACACACAATGGGTACACAGAAGAAAGAAAAGCAAAGAAGAGTAAGGGAGAGTGATACTAGAGATGGTAATTTAAGAGTTAAGGGTGAAAATTTCTATCGTGATGCTAAAAAAGTGAAGCATTTGTCTATGTATAAAAAGGGTAGAGCAGTGCGTAATGCCAAAGGTGAAATTATAAAAGCTGCCGATCTACAGAGCACAGACGCTCCAACTGCTCGGGTGGATCCGAATAGGAAATGGTTTGGTAATACCAGAGTCATAGCGCAAGATGCGTTGAGCCATTTCCGAGAAGCTATGGGTGAGAAGAAAAATGATACCTATCAGGTTTTACTCAGAAGAAACAAACTACCAATGTCTTTATTGGATGAAAAGGACCATACGGAAAGTCCAGTGTCCAAGATCATAGAAACTGAGAGTTATGCATCTACGTTTGGCCCAAAGCAGCAGCGTAAGAAGCCAAGAGTTGCGGCTTCTTCTCTTGAAGATTTAATTAAGACAGCGGAATCAGACTCAACCAATTATCAGGAGAAAGAGGAATTGAATGCCACTCTAGGATTGATGGGGGGATCTATTTTGGATAAAGATGATTTTACACAGGAGGCTAAGGAAGCAATCTTCCATAAAGGTCAATCCAAGAGAATTTGGAATGAATTATATAAGGTTATTGATTCTTCTGATGTTGTTATTCATGTGTTGGATGCAAGAGATCCCATTGGAACCAGATGTGAGAGTGTTGAGAAATATATCAGAGATGACTGTCCTCATAAGCATTTGATCTATGTGTTGAACAAGTGTGACTTAGTACCTACTTGGGTAGCGGTATGTTTTTTTTTTTTTTTGATAGCATAAGAAAGGAGAGATAGTATGGATGAATGGTGTACTGCTTAAGTACCATTGAATAAATTGTCGTATGGATTTAGGTTCCATATGCATGGCAATCCTTCCAACCTAGTGAACCAAAGCATTTAGTCAGGGTGATATATTTGATCTCGTATCTACTTTATCCACAATATTGCCTGTTACGTCTTTGGAAGAACGATCCAAACTCGTCCCGTGGACCCATCTTGGTTCATTTACCGTTTTGGTAGATGATTTGTCCACATTTTGTTGATTGTTTTAATCGACGCTTATTAGAGTTTGTAACGGAATCTTATTGAGTTGAAACTAATCGCAGCAATGCTTTCAGGGATCAGTTTCGTAGTATAGAAGCCGACATTCAGTCACCTCCACATCTACCTTTGATTTGACAATTGCAAAAGAAGGAACTTACTAACACATTATAGGCTGCATGGGTTAAGCATCTTTCTAAATCGTATCCAACACTTGCGTTCCACGCCTCCATAACGAACTCTTTCGGAAAGGGTTCCCTCATCCAGTTACTCAGACAGTTCTCAACATTGCATTCGGACCGTAAGCAAATATCAGTCGGATTCATTGGCTATCCCAACACCGGAAAATCGAGCATAATAAATACATTACGTAAAAAGAAAGTATGCCAAGTCGCCCCTATTCCTGGAGAAACTAAAGTATGGCAATACATCACATTGATGAAGCGCATATTCTTGATTGACTGTCCTGGGATCGTGCCTCCTAGTTCAAAGGATACTGAGTCGGATATTTTGTTCAGGGGTGTAGTAAGAGTCGAGCACGTATCTAACCCGGAACAATACATACCAGACATGTTGAGGAAGTGCGAACGTAAACATCTTGAACGTACGTATGAAATCAAGGGATGGAGTGACTTTGAGGAGAACGAGTCGTTGTTGGAACAAGCGAGTATCGAGTTTATAGAACTAATTGCTAGAAAACAAGGTAGATTGTTGAAAGGTGGTGAGCCGGATGAAAGCGGGGTTGCCAAACAAGTATTGAATGATTTCAACCGTGGGAAAATACCTTGGTTTGTGCCTCCTCCTAAGGATGAAGAGGAGAGAAGCGGTGAAGATATGAAAGCTGGATTTAAGAGAAAGAGAGCCGAAAGAGAAGTAGCGAAGGAAGCTAAAAGAGCAAAAATAGGGGCAAAAGCCGAGGATGAAGCCGAGGATTCATTAAAAAATGATGTAGAAGAAGTTGTCGATGATTCTAACTAGGTTTATAGATTGGTCAGATAGGTTAATGGGTAATATGTATACTTACATCTATTATAAAATGTAAAAAAAACTGAAACTCAAACACATAACGTCCAAAACATCATCATACTCTACCAAAATGAACAACACCACCTTTATTAATTGAGCCAGGTGTCAGTGGAGTAGGTATATTATTATTGCCATTGATTTTTATTTCGTCAGGAACTTCTCCGTTAAAGCTTCCCAAACCCCAAATAAATCCTTTAAATCTTGCCAATACATTTAAATCAAACGATGAACGTCTTAACAATTCTTTGAAACATTCCATTGACAAATATGCATGTAAAGTTGATGTCAATTGTTGAGTATGGAATGAAGAATTACTTGTAAAATGTTGACGTATTACCGGGGAAATAGGTAACAAGTGTAATTCTTCAGCTAAATATTCAATTGAGGGTTTATTACTTGTTTTGTCCTCGGTATTTGACTTATTCAAAAGTTGATTGCCGATGTATTTCAAATCATAAAAATTTGGAAAATACTTGCCACTCCACCAATAAAAATCAGGTTCATCAACTGGTAAATTATCATTCATTAATAAACTTACAAAAAAACCCAAGTCATATCCCGCATGATAAGATATCCAATTTATATGATCATCAAGTAACAATCCACTTTCAATCATCAACTCAGCAAAATTAAAATGTTCTATACCTTGAGTCATGTGTAACTGAAAGTTTATTTGCGAAGTTTGTGATAACATGGCCAAATGCTCTTCGTTATACATTTCCTTAGTCAAATCATACAAAAAATTGAATTGCCAGATTATACTTGAACTAATTACTTCATTCTTTATCTTAGTAACACATACCGATAATTGTATAAGATTTAGCAAATCTGAATTTGTACGCAATGTTTGAAAATGATAATCCGATGAAGACTTAAAGGTGCCGACTGGTCTAGCTACAATCCCAGGAATCTCTTGATGTATAGCAATGAATATCTTTGACGTCTTATCATTAATGAACGTGCGTAATGTTTGAAATTCGTGTTCCAAGTTATGACTCCACACTTCCTTTATAATCGGAACTTGCTGTTGTTGTTGTTGCTGTTGACTATGCACTTGTGATGGCACTGCTCCTCCTATCTGCACAGCTTGTTGAAGCTGATGTTGTTGCAATTGTTGAAACTGGAGCGATTGCTGTTGTTGTTGTTGTTGCTGCTGCTGTTGTTGCTGCTGTTGTTGCTGCTGTTGTTGCTGCTGTTGTTGTTGTTGTTGTTGTTGTTGTTGTTGCTGTTGTTGTTGCTGTTGTTGTT